>BQNB010013036.1:0-77963 GCA_026074375.1 Tanacetum coccineum | reverse complement strand
AAATTCGTCAACGCTTGCAAGCTGCAAGAGATCGACAATGAAGTTACGCCAATGTAAGGCAAAAGCCTTTAGAATTTCAAGTTGGCGTATCACCCCGTAAGGGTATCTTTCGATTCGGAAAACGAGGAAAGCTTAATCCCCGATACATTGGACCATTCAAAATCCTTGAACGAATTGGCCCAGTGGCGTACAAACTAGAGCTTCCTGAAGAGCTTAGTAGTATCCACAATACTTTCCACGTTTCTAATCTCAAGAAGTGCTTATCCGATGAATCTCTTATTATTCCAATGAAAGAACTTCAACTCGACGACAAACTCAACTTTGTAGAAGAACCAGTGGAAGTTATGGACCGTGAGATCAAGCAACTCAAGCGAAGTCGTATTCCTATAATCAAAGTACGATGGAACTCTAAAAGAGGACCAGAGTTTACATGGGAACGCGAAGATGAAATTCGTGCCAAATATCCTCATCTGTTTTCAATCATCTCTTCGAAATCCAATTAAATCTCGGGACGAGATTTCTTTAAGGGGTGGAGACTATAACAACCCACAATTTTCATAAATGTAAATATCCATCTATTAAGTTAGATGATGTACAATCTATCAGTTATATATGAACTCACCTTTTTCAGGGAAATTTTTCGCTTTATTACATTACATTACTTACTTTGCCAATATCTCAATGTGCAACATTTCTTGCATAACTAAAGTTAACGGGCTCAGGCAACCTACATATGACAATCCTATCTTCATATATGTCAAGCAATCATCATAATATATCAAGTCAATATCATAATATCATTTTTACAAAGTACATTATTCCTATAATGTACCATTCGCAACGTTATATCAAAACGGGCTTTAAACCATTATCGAATGCCTCTAAACCCTAATTCCATGAAGGATTAACATCTAAAGTGAATGCACAAGCTACTAAAGCATATGTACAAGCAATATAACATCTCATTTGAAATATAAAATCTCTTCAAGTCAAAGTACAAGTCTCTAAATTACTTATCTAATATATAAAAATCTCTTTAAAACTCAAAAGATACAAGTCTCTAAAAGTAGCGAATGCATTAGTCATTAAGTCTCTAATCCCTAAAATAGTCGTTTTACCTCCGTTTTCATCCTCATTTCTTCACTATCACTTATGTTCAAGCTACTATACTCATTTTACAATATATGAACCCTAATTATTCCATACATAAGCTTTCATACATCTTTTAACACTCAAAACCCTAATTCAAAACCCTAAACCCTAAAACCGAGCTAGTTTCTAAACCTAGACCTTTTCCTTGCTTCAATCCAGTGTAAAAACCCAAACAACACTCAAATAAGTATTGTAAGAACTTATTTTACAATCATATTAATCCATTCAATCATTATTTCATCATTCTTCATCATTTTACTCACTTATACGTAAACATATCCTAAACCCTAAATGTTCTAATTGGTCCATTTAACCCGTTTACTCATTTTAAACCATTCTAATCCCAAATAACCAACCAAGAGCCATTGTAAACTCATAAAATGTGTTTACAAATCATTATCAATCATTATCTTGACAATGTACCTTAATATCAAAGCCTAGAAAACCTTAACGAATCTAGAAAACCCTAATTATGCCCTAATTATCATTTTGACCCGTTTATTCATTTTCTACCCATTTTAACTCAAACCACCTATCAATTCTTATTATTTATCCTTAATATACTTCCTAAGATCAATAATCTATCAATCTTGACCCAATGTACACAAGTTATAAGCAAAGAAAGTCAAGAAAACCCTAAACCGTACCATTTGGTATCCGTGACCTCATTTCTTCATTTTAAACCCGTTTTAACCCAAACCAATTGCTAATCTTTGCTAATTACTTTAATACCAGACCTTAACAACCTATTTCATCAATCCTTAATCATTTATAACACAATGTACCTTGTTAAAACTCTTGAATCCCTAATCGAACCCAAAAACAGCCCGCACCCCTTTTTGCTCAATTTTGAACCAATTCAAACCATTCCAAGTGCAAATAACCAATGTGAACCTCTTCTAGAAACCCTCAAGCAGCTTATGCACCTGCTTGGACCAAGCCTTGGTCAAATTTGAAGGCACCATGTGCTTATTTTGGCCTACTTCAGCCGCGGCAGCAAGAAACACCACCACCTCATTCAAGCTAGTTTTCTAGACTTCCACACATCATTTTATAGATTGTACACCTTCCCTACTAGACCCTCTATGTGTCAAGACCAGATCATAACCCTTGCTTACTCATTATACCTTCAAATGGGTATAAATAGGGGCCTTGTGTGTTCATTCTTCTTCATCCCCCACTTCCTCCTCTATAACCCTTCATAGTAGCAACTCCTTGCTCAATATGAATTCTAATAGATCTTAAGAAGTCTCAAGTACAGAAAGGAAGCAAAAGAAACCAAGAAACGAAGCCCGAGAGTCGTTACTCTAGCCGTACGAAGCCGAAAGTCCCGATTCTGACCCGTTTCCAAGCTATAAGCTCAAACCAGGTTCTCTAAGCTTATATTCTGCCTCCATAATAACGGCATAATGAGTTCATAGGATCTGCTAAAAATCAAATATAAAGCTTGATCTCATAAACCTAAGTGTAATGCCTCTTTTGATTCCAAACCGTACACCCGAAACCCTAATTTCATGTTTTTACTTAAACTATGGGTTAAACTTGTAAACTTTTGTTATAATCAATCCTAATAAGCTATTATAATGTTAAAATAAGTACTTTGATAAGTTATAAGAGAATTTGATCTTAAAACCCGCGCGTTTTCGTTTTAAAACCCTAATTTGACCCGTTTTACCTTTTAGCTTAACGAATCGTTAAATTAAACTTGCGTTGTGTTAAATCTTCATATTTTAGTTTATTATAACTTATAAATGTCTATTGAAATGTTAAAATAAGCTTGCATGGCAATTTGGACATGTTTTGTAATTATAATCCATGCAAGGGGTATATATCATAAATTTCAGAAACTTATAACTAAAAGGACTAAAAGTGTCATTTTATCAAAGTTATAACTATAGGGGTCTATTATGTCACTTTCCAAAGTCCAAGGTTTACTTGGTATATCAATAAAAGTTGAAGGACCAAAGTCGTAAAAATGCAAACCCCAGGGGTCTACTTGCAATTTTCCAAACCCCAGGGTCTAAAATGTAACATTTTGAAAAAGTGTAAAATCATATCCAAAACATTATATAACATAACTTTAATTAACGCTCCTCGTGCTTAACATCTCTAGATATTGAATAAAATGCTTAAAACTGCTTATGTTCTAATCCTTATATCATTCATCATCGATGTGCTTTCAAAAATCATGTCCCGGATCCATATCATACCACAATACTAGGGAGCTTCATATTAAGAAGTTTCATCTTGGTATTACGTTCTGTCTGAGTTGTTGGGTTTACGATTTAAAGTGCCCTAGCTCCACAAACGTTTACTGTGTACAATGACTTCTAAAAACTATGGATGGCCTGAACGTGTTATGATAATTTTTATATCAAAACCAACATCGATATCGCCAAAAACTTATATATATACACTTAAACTAAACTTGGCCATATATTAACACCAGGTTGTTTGTGATTTGCCTGTGTTAAGCCATTACTTTCATTCCATATACCTTTGCTATCTATTTCCTATAACCGTTCAGGTGAGTTCATAGCCTCACATTTCAATATTTTTATAAACCCACTGAGTGGGGATACATGCTAATAAAACAATGAATGCAATTATTTGTATGCTAATTCAAATACTATTGCCTAAGTAACTGCTTTTGCCTTTAAGTCCCCCATAATCATGGAACCGTTTAATTACTCTCATCCGTAGTAAGCGCGAATGAAGTGAATAGATCAATTGGGTTGACTCAACTCCTCCGTTGGTGTACACCCAGGGTACGTGTAACCAATTGCACATCATTAGAAATCACGCGGGTATTTTGGCAAAGGTGCCCGCAGGGGCAATATTATCATTATAACCTAAGGCATCGGATTCATGAGCTAATGGCAATAATAAATTATGTTTTCAATACCGGGTGTATATCAACGTAACCCAAATATCGCATTTGCATTCAAATTATATTACTTAAACCTATGGATTTCACTCAACCTTTGTGTTGACTTTTTAGCATGTTTTATCTCAGGTAACTAATGGCACGGAAGTGGTCGAAAGGACCATTGACGATAGGAAAAAACCTTTATCATTCAAACTTTATTGTATAGATTTTGGGAACCTCTCTTTTGTAAAAACTCTAAAGAAATAATGAATGATAACTTATTTTCATAAACGACTCTTTTTGATTCGTTTTCTATGATTATGACTGTTGTACCTTGAAGTAATACCCCAGATTAGCTTCCGCTGCTATATGTAAAAATAGGGGTGTTACAACCTTGTCCCAATCCCAAGTGAGTTCGAGGGTATTTTCGATGATATGTGTGATTTGCCTAATTGTGATAATAATCGTGTTAATATTGAGTCCGATCTTGAGGAAACTTTGAGTAACCGTGATACTTCGATTGTTTATTCTTCTAAGATCGACCCGATTCTCGAGGAGTTCACCGGTGAACTTGCTTATATTGCTCCAATACCACCGGGAATTGTTAAAGCCGATTTTGATCTAAATGATGATACTTCAAGTGATAACGATGATTGTGAGAACATAGAGTACGTTGATGCAACACCTCCCAATTCGGAGCTCGTTAGCTTAGAAGAGGGTGAGGACGATATTCTTCGTGACAAATTGTCAAATGTTTATCTTCTCATTTCTAAGATTGAGGCATTAAATGACAATCCCACTCTATCTTCTTTTTCTAATTCTGATAATTCTTTCAGCGATCATACGGAAGAGACGAGGAGTGGCAGTACCACTACTCATGCTAATTACTCTCTTCCCGAGAATGATTCATTTCTTTTTGAGATTGAGCCCGATCAGGGAGGAATAACTAGTGTTGTTATTTCTAATATTGATCTTCTTTTGGAATCTCCTGAGTTTGAATCATTTCATTTTGATATTTATGCTATTCCGTCATTTCCTCGACCACCTCCAGAACCACCGGACGTTGAGCTTTGCTTAAAATTTGAAACCATTCCGGCTGTGAAGAACGATTCTAATAAGTTACACAAAGATGAATGTTTTGATCCATGGAGAGGTGAAGATGTTGTTTTTCTAAATATTGAAGAAGACGATTCCTTCACATTCACCATCCGTACTTTTCTCCCATTTATCACCTACCCTGAGGTTTCTCCTTTACTGTCCTCCACCAAAAATGAGGGACCCCATTTTCACCCCCCTCGCCGCTTAGAGCCGTGTCCTCTCAATCGAAATGTAAATTTCATATGCTTTAATGCTTTAATGTGTGTCCCAAAACATTAATGAAAGCCCGATTGGATTTTTCTCTTCCATTTATTTGCTCTCGCCTAGGACGAATAGAATTCAGGATACGACTGTCAACTTACGACTCGGTGAACAAAACAACCGCTTCGTGGGAGTTCACCCCAAGCTTAACTTTTTCTTTCTCTTTCAATTTTCCTAACAAATGTGTTGTGTGTGTGTTGAGGCTAGCTTTCTTCCGATTTTTTCGTTTTTGTTGTTTGTACTTTGTGCATTTTTTGCAGGATGAACCAACAAATTCTTTGAAGCCTCTCAGTCCGGTGATTTATCCCCGTTCTAAACTCGAGCTTCTCATCTTTGTTGTGAATTAGTTTGAGGAGATCCATATCCTTTCCATCTTATCGATTTAACCGTTTATCTTTGCAGTAATTCATAAATGGCGTAATTTACTAAGCCCGACTTTAAACATAGAAGACAAAGTTTCGTTTATTTTGGTGGAGGAATCTATCGATTTGATGTTGCCTGCTTATTGTTTTGTTCTCACGTACCTGTTTTCCCACAAAAATAGCAAAAATTTTAAATTTTTAAGATCTTATTTGTAGGAAAAAAAATGAAAAAAGTAAAGAATAGTAGTAGTTGAAAAGAAAAAATAATAATAAGTGTTAAAGACACGAATGTAGGTTTTCCGTTGGTAAGAATAAGAAGTAATTTTTGACCCGATCGTACGTGTTGAGTTCTAGCTTTCTCCCTTAACAATTAATGATGATAGTTTGTGCTAGTCTCATGTAGACTTTAAACATGCTAGACTTGAATCGTTAGTAAATGAAGACTTGTGCTAATCTCAAGTAGATTTTAAATATGCCGAGTTGGATTTTATATAGGCTAAGTATTTTCGAATTTCTTTATTAGAGATTTTAAATTGCAAAGAATAAGAAATGATAGTGTTGAGTACGAGTTAGGATGCTAAACAAAGTTTATTTGGAAAAACTTAAAGGCTTATAAGAATAACTTGTGGTTTTTCTTCCCCGAAGTTCTTAAAATGATTAATTATACGTGTTCTCTTTAATTTTCACAAATTAGAGTTTTACTCTTCAAAGTCTAATCAACATATTCAGAGAAAAAAGCTTTATCGATGATGAAGACAAACATCATTTGTAAATAAGAATTATAGTTCAAGTTTATACTTTGGTTTCCTAAAACGAAATTTTTCTATTTGCAAAAATAATGTGTTGAATTAATAATTATCATAAAAAATTAAAAAAAAATCTATAAAAATGTAGTTGGTAAATAAAAGGGATGCAAGTTATAAATCCTTAGTGTTAATAATTAATATACAAACTCCATCGCAATAAAGTACATGGGCATTTGTCGGTTCGCTCCCGATGTAACATCGAAAGAAAGGATGGAGGATGTATATTTAGGGTTGGTATCATAATAAGTACACGAGCTCTTATCGGAGGAGTGGCCGATGTGTCGTCGAAAGAAAAGTGACACCAATTCCTAGCCTAATAATATAAATAGTAATAATTAAGTTGCAAGTTAAAAAATAAATAGTAAAAGTTTCATTCTCTTAAACCAATGTATTCTTTTGAACTAAGGTTTGCAAAAGTCTACAAGGCTTTTTCATCGGAAGTTCATGCGTCTCGATTATTATTCTCCGATGGGGGGTCAAAAGCCCTGTAGCACACTTACCCATGACGGTGTGATGCTAGAGAAGAAAGTCATTCATGGGACAAGTGAACCAACGATGTCTTAGCTAAGGAGGTTTTTGTCTGCTTTGAGTTGTGATTCTTGCTAAGTGATTAACATATTAGCCCAAAATGCCTATGTGTAAAGCTTGGTCGGATTTCAACTATCTAAATATGTGGATTTAATGGTTTAAATTAATTTGAGCACACACACCTAAATATATGATTTATGTCGGAAGAGGAATTCACAAGTTGTAATAGTAAGTAGTTCTTAGCATCTTAGTTCATCATTAGCGGTGATCTATTTTTTATAAGCTTAGCATGGGAAAAGTGAAAAATCAGGGATGATGAAGTTATCTTTTAGACACTTAATTGTGCTTTTTGTTCTATGATCCTCAAAGTTACCAAAAAGGTAATGAAAACAATACATTATGTCAACACATGAATAAGTTGTAGTTAGGTAGTTAATTATCAAGAAAAATCATAAAAAGAGAAAAATCTCTAGAACAAATGGGTAAATCAGGTGTTTTATAACTTGGATCTCTTAGCTCCTCTCACAAAAATCTTTGCTAAACGTTTCAAGGTTTAGTTTTGGGAAGTTTCGGGTATTTTGGTAATAAGGCATGTGTAGTGCTTTGAGGACACGCAATCGTTTAGTTTGGAGAATTTTGATAGGTGTAAAATACACATATCCGTTAATACCTAAAATGACCCTAAATGGCCCAAAACAGACCAAAAATGGCAACAATATGCTTGTATTTATGTTTTGTGTATGCAGGTACGGATATATCAAAAATCACAAGAAAACAGTCAAAAACAGGAAAACACGGACACGAGAACGGAAGAGCTTGCAAGAGCCGGAAGCCAAAGTCAAAAAGTTAACCTTGGTCAACTCTCAAAGTCAACACTAGAAGACAAAGACCTCAAAGTTACAAATCTAGTCCCTCAAGTTTCCAATGTTACACAAATGGTCCCTATGATAAAATGGGCCTTAAACCCTTTTACCCTTACCCGGGCCCAATAACCAAAACCCATTACCTTTTTATAATACTCCAAGGACCAATATTGCCATTTATGAAAGTTATTTAAACCCTACACTTGTGATAAATAAGACAAGGACCAAATATGCAATTACCCCAAACTCATTCACCCGTTTTCAGTTAAAACCAAAAAAAGGCGCCAAGAACATGTTCACTGTTCATCATCACTCTCGCCATTTAACCATGGGTAAATAAAGGGGCTTTTCAAAATTGATGGGCAGGATAGACAATTCAAGGGCTCTACAACAAAATGGCAAGGACAAAGTTGTCATATCAAAGGCTCTCATTAGCTCACCTTCAAGCAAAGCCATATGGAAGATGGGAAAGCACAATGAAATGATTGGTTTTACTCTTGAGTCACTCACGGAACAAACACAAATTCCTCACAACGGATTGCCACGCTGGCAATCCGTGTGATCCCAAAGATTGATCTAACGGCTCATAAAGGACTTCCAATGATTGGATTAATGAATGGTGATGATTAAAGGAGGCTTGGGCAGCAAGGCAAGGCCTAGAACATTCTTTGGCAAGCTATAAATAGCCCTCACATTTCATACACACATAATATAGATTAGGAGTAGTGTAGAGTATGATTTAGGTTATTGCTTATTTTACAGCTTATTTTACTTTAAATGTCAATTTAATTCTTGTAATTTACTTTTAAAAGCATTGTAATGTTTTTACCATTAATAAAATTTAGTTTCTCATTTAAATTCATGTTTTAAATTTTAAAGCTTAATGTTACTGTTCACTTTAATAAGCTCATAATAAGCTCTCTTTGTCTAAATAAGCTGTTGTTTCATTTAGTTAAGCTCACATAGCTTAACTAAGTTCTTATGGACTGTTAAATCACTCTCAATTTACCAGAGTTAAGATCAACGTAGACCCATTATTTGTCATAGATCCAATGAATCAATCTCAACCATCTATTTTTTCATCAAAAATAAAAAAAACCCAATTTCCACCTCTTTTTTTAAAATAAAATATCTTACCAACGGTAAATCGTCACCACGACAAAAAATACATCATCGCGACGATATTTTTTATCTTTCACAGTAGACGGGTGACACGATAAACTTTCGATGAACTTTTTTTCGATAGTTTTATTCATTCACGAATGGGGAAACATAATAGATTCGTTATAACGAATCATATATGATTCGTAAACGAATCATATATGATTCAGGGAATCATATATGAATTTCTTAAAACATATAATGATTTGTGATTATACTAACTTTTTTAATTTTTGTTTTCAGTCACAGAATTGGAAACATCATATATAGATTCGTATAACGAATCCATATATGATTTCAATAAAAGTACATAATATGATTTGTTATTTCGATTTCATTCGACGAACTTTTTTTCAATTTGTTTCAGTCACCGAGAATTGGCGAAAATCACTATATGATTCTATGATATAACACTCATATATTGATTATTTTTTCATAAATCATATATGATTTCATAAAATCGTATATGATTTCATAAAATCGTATATGATTTCATAAAATCGTATATGACTTCATAAAATCATAAAAAAAAGTTCGTCGAAAGTACATAGTGTCGCCCCTCTATAGAAAGATAATTTAATTCTCGTCGCGATGATATGTTTTGTTTTGCGTAACGATTAACAATGTGTGAGATATTTATTTATTTTTTAAAAGGTAAAAAGTGGGTTTTTTTATTTTTGATGAAAAAATGAGTGGTTAGGATTGGTTCATTGGGTCTATGACAAATATTGAGTCTATATTGAACTTTTGGCCAATTTACCAATGCTATGTTTATGGATGATAAGCCAAATGTGGATGGGCTTATTGGACTTACTGGCTTATTGCAAATAAGCCAGAGCTTGTAGATAAGCTTTTTAGATCCTTGTTTAGCTAGGATCAAAGGTACATTTTCTCTTTTCAAGTTTCTGTCAACTTTTCAATTTTAGCTTATTTTTACTGTTCATTTGCTTAATATGCTTATTTCAGCTTATTTCAGTTTATGTATGCTTATTATGCTTAATAAATGCTTATTTAGTTAAACTCTTAGTTTAGATTTCATTTTAGTTAAATTTCATTTATTAACTGTAAAAAAAAACCAAAAAAAATAGTAGAATAGCTTATTTTGCTTATTGAGTTCTTAATTACTGTTTGATTATGCTTATTTGCCCTTAATATGCTTAGTTAAGTATCTGTTTTGGCTTATTCAAGCTTATTTAGCCTGACTTAAGCATTTAGTTAAAAACCAAATAGTTAAAGGGGTGTTTGGCTTAAGACTGTTTAGGGAGTAGAATAAGCTCAATTAAGCTCAAATTTGGTACTTAGTTTAGTTTTAGCTTAGTTAAGCTTAATCAAGTCTTAGTTTTCAATTTATAAGCTTATAAGTAGGGCTGCATTCCATTTTTTAGCTTTTTATCAAGTTTTTCTCATTTAAACTTAAAACTGTCACAACGCCCCCCCTTTTCATAGGCTTTTCATAGTTATTTTTTGTTTTCAAATGTCTTTTAAAAAAGCTGGATTTTAAGTAGAGTCCTAGGTCTAGTTTTAAGTTTAGCAAATTTTTCTAGCTTAATCTTAGGTTTAGTGACTTATTTTTAAGCCTAAAGTAGGCTAGTATAGCCTGCAAAATCTCAGCATAAGCTGAGATACTCAAGCAACTTATTGAGCCTTTAAGCTCATAAGCTCTAGCTTATTTCTGTCTTAGATTTAGTTTTTAAGTGCTTTTCAATATTTTAATTTAGCTTTTTAAGTTTTAAGCTTAGCTTATTAACTTTTTGTTCAAAATAGCAGTAAGTGTTAAGTTTTATAAAAAGTTTAAGTGTTTTGTCATAATAAGCTGTTTAATAGCTTATTTCTCTAGTTTTTCAAAAATAGTTGTTTACAAGAAGTTATAAACAAGGGCTTATCAACCTTTTTTGTTTTCAAACTTTTTTCTAAAAAAAAAGGGATAAGGGAAACCCGGGTGAGCAAGACTCGAACCCGGGTCTCAACCCTCATCAACCTTTTTCCACACACACACACTTACGCTTTGCCCCTTTTGGACTTTTTCTTTGTTAGTCTATTGCAACATTTAAGTTTTATACTAGTTTTGGCCTCTAAAGCTAAATAAGCTGTTTCAGCTTAATTCATAGCTTATTTGATAAGCTACCACTTAGGACTTATTTTTCCTAGGATCCTTATAGCATAAGCTATTTTTTGTCTTTTTTCTAGAATTTTTACTATTAGTTTAGTATTTTTAATCATTTATTTTTATTAAAAACTTTAAAAAATCATAAAAAATAGAAAATTAATCAGAAAAATAAAAAACTTTTTTATAAAATTTTCTTTTATCATAAAGTTTGTAGGAAAATTAGTTTCACTTTCATAGGGTCTATTTTGCAAAAATTCACTTTTTAAAGAACGAGTTTCGTTCCCGTTCTCGGTTTTCAATTTTTATCTCTCGTTTTAACTCCGTTTCGAGTTCATTGTTTTTGTTTAAATCTCGTCGTTTTAGTCAATTAGAATACATTTTAAAAGGAAAATAAAAATTAGGTTTAATTTTGTAGAATTTAGGTTTTTGGCCTTAGTTTTAGTGTCCCGTTTCGCGTTTTTAGTTAAATTTTGATTTTCCGTTGTTTGATTTTCGTTCTTAATTGTTATCATTTGCTTATTTTAATTCTTAGAAATAGTTAAACAAACCAATCTTTCTTTCTCATTCAAATCGCAATCCGAGCTAAAACGTGGTTTCAATTACACTAGTCGTTGGGGAAACGACCCGGGTGATCATATTTCCCGGTTAATATACGTATATTATATTATATTAAATAATTTTTGAGAGTGATTTCGGCTTAGGGCATTTTCCTTAATTGCTCTTACAAGGTTATATTTATTATAGTAAATTTTCTTACGTGTGATAAAACTCACAATCAATTTAGCACTTCTCATCTTCAAAGTGTCTAAGCTGTGAATCTTCTTTTGCAATAACAGTTGTTGGTTGTTGGAGGGAGGTACGTTTAGCTCCACAGTACAATCAAATACACCAGCCGTAGTAATTGTTGCACTAGTGAATATTAGCGGAGTAATATAATCTCTTGATCAATACCGTACCGTCCCATGAGTCCTCTTATCCTCTGCATCCTCTGAAACTAAGAAAATATCTTCATCTTGGTCTTCATTCCTCCCCTGTTTGGATGCATCCTCTGGATCACTCAAACTTTTATCAGCAGAGGAATCTATCCTAACTTTGAATAATCTCCACTTGAGTTGCGGAGTTCTTGCCTTTTTCTTCTTTTCCAATTTCTTGACTCTCTTCTTTAGACTAGTAATCTCCAAATCCTGAGCAATCTTGACATTCTCCAAGACAAGAACCCTGTCAGACAATTTTGTACAAATTTCCATCAATTCCATAATTTTTAGTTTGTCCTCCCCAGTTCCAGATGTGTTAACTCCTAAGAGAGGTGGATCATTAGACTATTTAGACAACCTCTCAACCTAGTTTGAGCAGGTATGTCCCCCAATATGGTATCTTGGCGCCTAGGACCACTACCTGAACCAGTTCCCTGAGGAATAGCGATCCACACATTTCTCTCTACAACTCTGTGACGCCTTATAATACTGCCGCTTAGCGTCTCCCTGCGTAATCTAGATATGATATTCTCACCCTTCTACACTACGCGCTCAACACATAGGCTACGCAGCGTCACAAGCGCTCTCTGCGTCTATACTAACACGAGATAACACTCAACGATGTGAGAGCACACCCCATCAAAAGAAGAATTTGATCCTCTTCCTTCTGCGCGCGAGCAACACGCCTCAATTGCCGCACTGCACACGCACACCCGTCTCTCCGCCTTATTCTCTCTGTGGAGATCACACATCACTACTGAGTTCGTACCACCGCACACTGGAATTATACGGAACAGAGCATCGAGCGAGAGCAACCTAGAGCAGAACAGAACACGAACTCTCTATTTTGAGTCTTCTTCTCATCACACAAGCCTTCTCACATCCGCACGCGACACAAACACTAAGCTGCTAGATAGCTGTCTGAGTATACAGTTGACAGTGACATCACATAGCAGACATAACAAGGATGGCATCCACACATCAGATCTTAGACGCTTTATATGCTCTCTAGCATCGTGTAAAACGCAGAGATTAGTCTGTGCAACAGCTGAGGTATCCTTCATTATCATACTCGTACCTTGCCACAACACCCCTTACACCCCCCATCACTCTGCAAGCACATCTGGTGACACCACTGTCCACATCTCTAGAGCATATATTATACAACAACACTGCGATCATACCACGCGGTCCCTACTGCTGCACAAGTCTCACTCTCCTTTCGTCTTCAGTCATTCTAGCGCTCTCAGCCTCTTACCTTGATCATAGCGCAAAAACCTTCTTTCTAGAATGAGAAGGTGTGTTTACTCATCATTAAAAGTTGAGTGTAAGATTTTCCATTTGATTGCTTCAAAAACAGCTATGTCCAAACATCCCTACACCGTCTACCACTGTAATATCTACATCACATGTTATTACAGTCTACACCTACCCGAGATCACTCCACCTATATGCATTCTCACCGCGACATCACAGCCTCGCAAAAAACACAATTACTCTGTGCACACAATCTAAATTCATTCCTTCTCTCAGCGCCCATTCTCACAACACCATAGCCAACACGAACACGCAATATACGCGCTTTTAGCAAACAGAATCGCTTCATCTCACTGAGATGCAACTCCCAAATTCATGTCCCATGCGATTTGATCTACTCTCTCACGCCACAACATATCACACCATTGGCAGCAGCGACACACTGTGAGAGCACATCATGACAACACTGTTTTAGCAGCCCTTTTGAGTGATCCAACTAATTTCATCATAACCATACTAAGATAAGACGAGCACTATGCTATCATCAGCAGAACATTCTGATCATCACGCTATCGTCTCACCCTATAGTGTTCTGTCGGCACACAGAAATATAGTTCACTACTAGAGCATAGGGGAGGAGACAGGCAATCGAGGACCTCTTATCACATCATGAAGGTATATGACAACACACACAAACGGTCGAGGTCACACTCGACAAACTGTTTCGTAGGTGACAGGTCTCTCTAGAGAAGTCATGTGCGAGATTGGTGTTAAGTTAAGATATTGAATTTTGTGGTTGTTGATTATTTTGGGCGGATGTGGGTACATTATACCTAGGGCAGAGAGGTGTGTTCACTCTGGAGTGTTGGTTGCATCGAGGAGGTGACACATTACGAGAGATGGTGTGTATAGCGAGATTGGTGGATTGTAGACGGTGTCGATCTTAGCGCAGTTCTACTGTATGAAGAGGCAGTGCAATGCACTTCTTCAGGTATCTGTCTCGTTATAGTAGCCTTAGGTCTCTCTATTGAGGTGGACGTAGACACACAGCAAGATGGATTGTGTTCGAGTGACACACACTACAGGAGTTTGAGGTAGCGTTCTACTCATGCAGCTTGAGTCTTCGGGAGACGATACGATAGAGGGAACAGACACATTCTAACAGATACACATATTAGGTGCGTTGGTTGGTATTGAGCACGCTCAGGTGGTTCTTTCTGCTATGCGATTAACAGTAGAGGATTCGCACAGATACTAGACTCATGATCCAGTGGTGTGTTGGCCGAGTGGCACTATGAAGGAGTTAGTCACTTAGTAGAATAGTCAACTTGCTATTGAGATCGGGAGTGAGAGTGGGAGCACGTATAGAGTATCAGAGTGACGATCTATTCTCTTTGATCTCAGACGCAGATGACATCGTTTACGTCATACGCAGTGACATGGAGAACACCGGGTGAGTTAAGCGAAGGTGTGCAGAGAGCTCTACTTCATGGTCTGACACACACATGTGTATGAGAGTCATGAGGAGAGTTACTATAGGCGGGGGAACAGGGTGAGTCATCTAAGTTACGAGAGAGAACACAGGATGCACTTCGGTTCATCTTGAAGTGGGAGAGAGACATCATGATACACACGTTTTTTGATACTTCAACAGATATGAGAGTGGTCAACACATTATATATCTGGGATCTGACAGGTTATTGTTGAGTATATAAAATACAACTATTGCGTATGGAATATTAGGGTCTAGACAGGAGATGATAGGAGGGATGAAGCGTGGGTACACTTAAAAGAAGAGGTGTGAGGAACAGATAAGACACGATCGGATTATGAGACTATGACACACACAAGTACGTGGGAGCACAGTGTTAAACATTGTAGGACGACAGCGACTTGGAGATACACGTGAGCAGAGATGAGAGGAGGGTCGGGGACAGATATCGACTGAGTGTAAGATATATGAGATGCATATGTCGCACTCGTTAGTGGGAGTTGTGAGCACAATCTTAGGGGGAGACTAGATCAGATGAGCAGTGGATAAGAGATACTAGAAGTGGTGTGACACACACACAAGACTGTCATATCATCATATCGTCACTTAGACTTTAGAGGAGGATCAATGTGGCGCAGTCAGTGACGATAGGAGTGATCACTATGCATATAGGGTGGTACACACACACAGAGAGCTGTAGACAGGGTAGCACCTACAACTAGATGAGTAGAGCCATAAGGATGTAGTTTTAGATCAGGGGTGCGGGTCTGACGTATCTATATAGGATGGCACATGTCTGACGACACACGCAGATAGTTAGGCACGTGTCATTCTTAACAGGAGGTGATTATGACGAGTTTTATCGATGTGTTCATAGGAGAGTAGGGTACGAGGTTGGCATAGTAGGTCACTTTGTAGTTACTATATGGTTAGGCGAGACTGCTATTGCGAGGATGATTGGTCTCACTGGGGATCTCTTCACACAGTGTGTGTCAGAGATCACAGGTTGAGGGGTCATGGAGAGACGGTTATATAGTACACGCAGAGTCTCAATATCGACAGGTGATAAAGGTAGTATAGGGACAGCACTATTGACACAGGAGCGAGTGCGACAGATGACACGGGGGGATGAGGTTGAGTGACGAGGGGTTAGAGAGAGTGTGTGTAAACTTAGACGTCAACACACAGAGAGACATGCGTGTGGCATATGAACGCGAGGTGGATTATCTGAGATCTCAGAGACAGTGGGATAACATTATCGAAGAGGAGTACTCTGGGTAACAACAGGTAACTATCGTGAGAGGACAGAGATTGGAGCGCACTGGACGAGGATGGAGCACATTTATAGCGGATACTCTATTCATGGCGTACAGATTAGATCTGTATCACTAGGAGGAGACACAACAATGTTGATACTGTAGCAGTAGTTTAAGCACACAATGAGGACAGTTGGTAGTGTGTGGACTATTACACTGACACGGGTGTCACACTGAGGAGGAGTAGACTATTATGAGTCTAATCTTGAGCACAGTGTATATAATGAGCTAGGTATTGTGTCGGATTATAGACAGCACGTATCACTGGGTAAAGTGACAGAGAAGGTGGTGACTATAGAGGGGTATATTGACATAGATAGACGAGTCTTTATACCTTTGGCGTCTATATCTCGGGACAGGGGACGCAGTGTTTCTGTGGAGGCACTTAGATATATGATAGTCTTTGAGGGCTACAATATTTTATGACCAGGCTAAGACACTATCTGAGTAAGACATCCTGGGAGAATAGATTGCACTCTTGATCACGTGATAAATCATGTGTGCACACATGCACTCACTTCAAGAGCAGTCAGGTGAGCACACAGATTGGTGTGTGAGTAGGGAGGGAGCTTGTATAAACATGACTTAAGTGAGAGACTCAGAGTGGACGCCTATAAGCCTGGGAGGGAGTGAGGAGGATTCTCTCACGCGGAGAACAGGAGAGGCCACACATTTTTGGTAGCAGTGAGTTCACAACGGAACAGTAAATAGAGAGACTTGAGAGAGGAATACTAGTGTGGAGAGAGTGAGTGTATTGTAGAGTGTGACAATGAGATGTGATAGGACACAGAGGACACGGACAGTCACACACACTCGAGGTGGACTGACATAGGTTTGACTATGATATATTATTATCGAATTGGTAGTAGAGGGTCATGGGGGCGGAGCACGATACTACATAGTAGGGGATGTGATGCAAGAGTAGGCGTGGTATTCATAACGGTGTAGTGGGAGATGCACACGACACAGACGAGGATAGAGTCACACAGAGTGACATCGTTTGGATCACATATTAGTAGGGTGGAATTGTACACACATAGTATCACATCAGATGAGTACATGTAAGTAGAGCAGTGTAATTGTCATCAGAGAGTGGGATTTTGGATGGTTAGTTGTAAGGTGTACTAAGACAGACGAGAGGAGTAGATGTGACTCTCTCTATGTCTGAGAATTGTGGAGCAGAGTGAGGTGGTATTCATATTCAAAGAAATGGCACAGGTGTCTAGGACATTGACTCATAGCGAGGGACCAGATTGAGAGAGAGACCAAGATGTGGTTGTTTGTGAGAGATTGGATGAGACACACGTGGTAGATTCATTGACAAAGAGGAGGGTAACACAGCTGTGTGAGATGAGATTTGTAATGTGAGAGTGGATGATGTGTGTGGGGATCAAGTACACAGGGTTGTGAGTGGACTAGTGATGGCAGATCACATTGTGTCTTCTCAAGGCCACATTTCAAAGAGATTTTTCTGCGGTCTTATGGGTGCAGTATGTACACTCTTATATGGTCGCTAGGTGGACAACATGTCTCAGCTTGACGACACTCTGTCTATATGGATTCTAGACAGGAGGTAGATCACACGGCATCAGGTGAGTCTACTAATGAGTACCACTCTGTGGACACAGTGAGGGGTGGTCTTTATAAGTGGGGAATATGGTCACAATTTGGATATGTCTAAGTCATAATACTTAGGGTGCACAGAACAGACATGTGGAGCACACGTTGGCGTAGTGATATGACAGGGAGATTGATACACAGAGGGACAGTTGACATCGTTCTTGACAAGACTCTACACACGGGAGCGTAGAGATGAGTGATTAGGAGAGAGACACAAGGGGTGGAGATAAGGAGTGTAGACACGAGGTTACAGAGTGATGTGAGGGAATTTCACAGCAACACGAGGAATCTAAAAGGTAGGAACACACTCAGAGCGTGGATAGGGCAGTGGGAGATGAGGTCAGAGGAGTTATAGACAAAGGTGGATATGAGTAACACGATCATACTGTGACACAACTAAACGGACACAAGTTGGGGGTAGGGATGACAACTCGAGACTGAAAGCACACACTACTACGCGGGAAGAGTGAGACGAGCATTGAGTGACGTCATTTTAGTTCTTCTGTATCAACAGGGGGCGACATATGGGGGACGGAGGACAAGTGGAGGTGCATGAACACACGACGTGTAGGAGTGTGAGAGGTGTAGTAGTATCTTGGATCTGGGTATATGTAGAGAGAGTATGAGGATAAGAGGACACACGGGAGAGGGAGGTGGAGCACAAGGGGGTTGTTACATTATTCTCGGCACAGTTGAGGCTTGAAGTATTAATATGAAGGATAATTGACTCGATAGGGTGGAGTGGGGGTGGCAACATTAGGTACTCGTGGATGGCATGTGGACAAAGAACACTCTTCAGTTGAATGTGGTATTGTAGGGATACGATCTGACTCAAGGTAGGTGTATCGTCAGACGGGGGAATGGTATGTACAGAGGTGCAGTGTAGTATGAGAGTCGCGGAGCATAGAACTCATTGTGAGTGATCTGTCAACATGAGAAGCTGTACGTACGGATGTGAGGTGAGACATACTGAGATGCGTGTGTACGACACTCTACTGGCGTCTGATAAGGACAGGCACACGGTGTACTTATGAGAGCGTGGTTGTCTCATAGAGAGATGTTGGTAAATGAGAGACCGGGAATAGGGTGTGAGACACAGATCTTACAAGGTGGAGGGTACTGATACGAGAGGAAGTTGCATCACAGGTAGGGATTACGTCAGATAGACGTTGGTGGGGACGATTGATAGGTTATGAGAGTAGTCTATTCTGATGGTGGAAGGGTGACTCTCTATGCGAGTAAGCGTATACAGATATAGTATCAGAGTAGTGAGAACGATGCACACAAAGGCACAAAACACTTTGCTTGTTAGTAGCTAGACGCATTTCAACACAGGAGCAGGCATTTGTGACGATAATGCAAGTGGTTAGAATTGGATACAACATTTGGAGGTATTGTAGACTTTACGAGAGAGGAGTCTAGAGTATATAGGGTGATGTGTGGTCGCTGAGAAGGAGGTTGAATCTAAAGAATACGGACTCTTTATAGGAGAAGTTCATGTTGGGAATAGCAATGATCTAGCATTAAGGATGTAAGATGCATGTCAGTCAAGTGACAATGATGAGTAGAGGTTGGTTCATAGCGTTTTTGTGTGATGTTGTGGGGGCATGAGAGTGGGGGGATTTAATGGGATGGATTGGGTACTTAGTGGCTGTAGCGTTGGAGGAGATAGTTGTGGAGAGTTCATGAGACACGACAAGAGGAGGACACAGGGTGGGAGTGATCAACAGCACAGAAGCGAACACAGTGGGAGATAGATTGAAGCACACACACGTTTTAACTTTGACTCTTGTGGTTTTCACACACACACACGTTTGTTGAGAGTCATGGCGTGATGTAGTAGAGGTATCTTATATGTGAGAGAGATGATGTGTGGTTGGTTGAAGGCGAGTATTTACAATTCTTATGTGATCTGGGAGTCGGGTGGGAGTGGTGGGAGATAGAACGGGATAGATTGGACCATGGTAGGATAGGGAGAATAGTCGGTAGGCTGAGGAGAGTCTACAGGTCTCTGGAGAAAGAGGACACAGCGTATGTATCGTAGCGAGGTAGGGAGAGTCTACTAGGATTGACAGCAGCGTCACATTATCATGGGGGTAGAGTCGCATACAACTTAACTCTTCTCTATAGTGTTATCGACATTCTTTTTGTCAGGGTTGAGATTGAGGCGTGTTGTGAGGTCTGAGAGATGAGAGGACAGTAACATCATTTCTGGGGGGCAACTTCTGAGAGGTGAGAGACAATTCTGTAGAGTTACAGATGTATAAACTTTAGGTAGGGAGTGAGGAGGAAGATTATACATCATGCATAAGAGAGAGTTGGGGATACTTATATCACACAATGATGGAGATATAGATTACGACAGATTTCACAATGACACGTGACACTAGTATCTTTCATGTGAAATATAGATTGGGAGGAAGCATGTAGGACAGTGAGCATATATTAGTTAGAGTCTGAGACAGTTTACTGAGGCATACGTCGCAGTCAAACATCTTCGTTATGTTCTAGAGGATCTCTATCTTTCATCGGGGCATCTAATTAGGTTGAAGTAGATGTAGGAGTGTACGTTGCATTGAGTTGGGGTGATTATACTAGGGTGTTGGAGAGAGATCTGACAACACTGAGTCTTACACACATACAAGCTATTGTTAGTGCACTGCACGAGGGGAAGCGAGATCTTTAGGATGAATGATGGGAGTACAACGTTCTACTTTGCGGATTTTGATAATATAGGCGTGTGTGATGTGTTAGTAACTAAAGAGACACGTGAGTTTAGTGAGATACGTGACTGAGAGATGGATGCGAGTAGGATACACACACACAGAGCACACACAATGGCGAGATAGAGAGATGGGGATGGGCGGTTGACACATAGTCACCGTTTTGAAGCATGTTTTTTAGCGTGCACGGTAGTTAGGTTGAACTTATGTCTCTAGTAGGAGTAGAGGTGCCTAGTGGGGGGGTATCACAGTTGGTCACTATGTATCTGACTGGGGACGGACAGAGACACGGAGGATAGGGGACGTTTTGTGGAGAACAGACACGACGTCTCTTCTTATATATCTCAAGAATTGGAAGTGGTTAGACTCAGTATAGAGGTCACTGTTAAAGACAACACATTGATGTATGACGAGACAATGTGAATAGGACTATGGAGACGAGTGGGAACACAGTGCACTCTTGGGACGTAAGGAGGTTGATACGATAGGCATCTGGGGTGACATGTCTGAGTGTGACAGGCGTGCACACACTATGGCGGGTGCGCTGAGAGTAGGAGTAGTGGGAGTATCATTCTCGGATTAGGAGATCAATGTTGCGACACACACCACACACACACTGTAATCAATCTAGGTCTCTATCTGCGTTGGTTATGAGATGTATTCTGTTTGTTCTTAGCGGCATCATGATAAGGCTTTTGAGACACTAGGGAGAGTGATGTACGGTCATTTTGTTGATGGGTCTTCTACTTTATATTTCACTTAGATGCACATATTACACTCTAGTACATAGTATCTGAGGATATATATAGTCTGGCGAGTACATGTTTCTCTAGAGATTTCATGGACTGTGACTCTCTCAGACAGGAGGTAGATCGAACACTGGTCTTGATTTTTAGATTCAGACACGAATTTGGTAACTCTATTAGGGATGAGTTGCATGAGAAGCGAGTGAGAGGATTTTTTGCGATTTCTCAGATGATCAACACACACATGGTTGATCTTAACAGGAGGGTGGGTCACAACATAGGAGGAGGAGGATAGCTAACGGGATATAGAGAATTGTTATGTGATACGGAGTACATGTACAGTAGTTACAGAGAGTGATATGTTTCTGGGGAGACACGGAGATGGACTTCTGGCTAAGACTAGAGTCTAGATGACAAAGGACATCTGGGTTATTCTCTGTCTGAGTGGATCTCTTTTGCGAACGAGGTAATGGGAACTCTACTTTAATTATAACTCTGATGTATTGTTACAGGACTGTAGGACACATGATACAGACAGACACATACAGATAGGTAGACGCACAACACGTGTTCGATAGGAGGGACGGGTACATCATGATGTTTGATAAAGAGTGTGTGTGAGCGGCATTGAGTCTAAGGACGGTGAGCAGGACACGCACAGAAGCGCTAGTAATGTCTGGAGTACACAGTCTAACTTGGTTATGAGAAGTGTTGACACAACCTGGACTTCACAGAGTAAGAGGATTATGTATATTAGGTATTTATGTCTCTCTTATTCTAAGATTGTATACATAGAGGGTAAGCATTAGATAATTATGTTGAGGTGTTTGATTATAGTTATCAAAATAATTATTTTTTATTGTTATTTTATATTTTTTTTTGATTTTTTATTTTATTTATTTATTTATTGATTTTTGTTTTTTATTTATTGATAATATTTATTATATTATATAATGTTGATTTTATATAGGATATTATTTTAATTTAAAGTATATTATAGGATATTAGTTGATTTGAAAACAAAGCCGCAAATATTAAGCACAAAAACACAAGAAAAATGACAGAAGCAAAAATGATTAATAAGCAATCTAAGCAAAAAAAAAAAAAAAAAAACTAAGCAAAAGCAAAAAAGCATTAGATATAGTCTAAAACAAAGCAAATAAAAAGAAGCATATCTCTAACAAACGAATTCTAAGCTAGAAAACGCAACAAAAGCAAAATAACACATAAAAGGCAACTGAAATGAATAAATTTCTAAGCTATAAGCAACTGTAAGCCTAAAGTAGCCACAGCAGACACGGATCTACAGCAACCTAAAGCTCTAAGCACAATAATCTAAGCACGCTAAGCAAACAAAATCTAAGCATAAACAAAGCAAAATAACAAATATAACACAGAAATGGAGAGCCAAATCAAAGCAATTTTATTAAAAAGAACGCATATACAATAATTCAAGCGCAAAAACAAAGTAGACTAAGCATAACTAACAATACGAAAACCAATTCTCAACAAAAAAAATAGCATAATAAAGACCACAAAGGAAAGCAACAAGAAAAACTAAGCACACAATCTAAGCTAAAAGTGAAAAAGCTAGAAACAAGCAGCAAACAAGCAAACAATAAAAACATAGCAAAAACTAACAAGACAAACAACCCGTTATAAGAATTAAAGCATCTTAACAAGACAAGAGCAAACTCTAAGCAAACATAATAGTCTGAAAAGTTAAGACCAATAAAGGCAACAGCGCAGAAAGCAAAAAGCAAAAAGCATCCAACTATCACAACGATAATTAGCAACATCTAAAGCAAAAACGAAGCAAAGCAAAAACAAAAGCAAACAAAACTTATAAGGCAGAATAAGAGCAAAACGCCAAAAACTCTAAGTCGAACTAAGCGAAATACAAGCAAGGAAATTCAATATCCAAAGCAACTCTAAGACAAATAAGCACAGAAAAGACTTCTAAGCATGCAAACGTATACATTAAAAGACCATCTAAGCTAACGAGAAGCACATCTTAAAGCTAGAAATAAGCACGAAAAAACTAAAGCCAAATCTAACAAAGCCTAAAAGCAAAAAATCAACTCTAAAGCAGAAAAAAACTAAGCCTATAAAATAAATATTAATCTAAGCTACAAAGCAGAAAAATAAGGCAGTAACATCACACATCTAAAGCATACACACATAACTTTTAAACGGCCAATCTATAGCTATAAAAAGATAAAAAAAGCATAAGCCAAAAATGCATACTAAGCATTGAACCAAAGAAGCAAAAAAAAAATACACAAAGAACTCTACGCAAAGAAAAAGCAGATACTTAGCAAAAAGACCTAAGCAACAGCTAAGCCTCTAGGCTGAAGGATTCTAAAGTCTAACAGCAATCAAAAGCTTTAAATAAGCATAAGCAAAAGCCAACATAAGATCTAAGCAGAAACTACGCAACCAGAAACTCTAAGCAAATAAAAATTCTAAGCAATATAATAGGAACACGTTTCTAACATACGACTAAGCTACAAAGCAAAGGAAAAGCATTATCTTAAGCAATAAGCTATTTCTAAGCCAAGAAGGAGTTCTAAGCACAAATCTAAGCGCAACAGTAAAAAGAAAGCATAAGACAATGCAAGAGCATTAAAAACAAAAAATAAGATTAGAGGGAGTACTCTAAAGCAATCAAAAAGTACAAAATCGTAAGCAATAAAACTAAGCTAGCAAAGGCAAGAAATAGCAAACTAAAGCAAATCCAAAAACGCAAGAAGCCAAAAGAGCTTAATAAAGTAAAACTAAGCGAAGTTAAAAACATCGAACAACAAAGCTAAACAAAAAAGTCATGTCTAAGCAAAACTAAGTCTTAAGCTGGTCTAATCAAAGATAAAACAGAGTGAATACAATGAAAAAAAGCGAAAGCAAACTAAGCTAAAGCATGAAAAGAAAAGAACATCAAGCACAAAGCAGCCACAAAAATTAGCATATCATACAAAAACGACTAAGCAAATAAAGGAAAATATAAAAAGCCAAATCTAAGCAAAAAGCGAACAAAGATATCTAAAAGATCTAAAGACACAAAAGTGATCAAACAAATCTAACAAAAAAATAATACGTTCAAGCAAAAAGGCTAAACGAGCTAATCAAGCCTAAGCATCTAAGCCAAGCGTGAAAGCAAAAAGCCATAGCTGGCATCTAAGCGATAGAGCAAAAAGAACGAAGTCTAGAGCAAGCAAACTCTAAAGGCACATCTAAGCAGATAAACCTAAGCAGTTAAACACTAGAAGGCAAATTTATAGTACAATCTAAGCACTAAGCATCAAAGCAAATTAATTAGTAACCTATGCTCTAAGCAAAAGCAAACTAAGCATTTGCAATAAATAAAAATAAGCCAAATCTATAAAGCTAACTAATGAACACCTAATAAGCAAAAAAAAAAAAAAGCAAAAATAATCTAAGCAAAAAAAAATATCTAAGCTAAACAGCAAATAAAGCATAAAAGCAAAGTCCTAAAGAAATAACGTAAAAACTAATAGACTAAGCAAAAAGCATAAAGCAAAGCAAGTGTAAATTAAACATCTAAGCATGTCTACGCATAAGCAGGAAAGCATAAAAAAACAAAAACACAGTAAAGCTAACTACAATCCAGAAAGCATAATACCTAAGCACGCAGATGAGAAGATCTCTAAGCAAAAGCAAACTAAGCTAAAGCGAATAAGCGCTAATTAGTCTCTAAAGCAAACACAGTCTAAGCAAACACCGCATAGAAGAAATGCCGAGACATCAAAACTAAGCAGCACTAAGCCAAAGCAGTGAAAATCTAAGCAGTGTCTAAAGCAAAAAAGCAAAATAAGCATAACAATGAGATATCTAATCAAAAAATCTAGAGCAAAATAAGCAGTATCATCTAAGCAATAACAAATCTAAGCGTACAGCACCAAAAACATACAAAAAATAAAGCAAAGCCTAAAAGCATCTAAGCAAAAAGCGAAAACAACCACGCATCAAATCTAACTCCATCTAAAGCGCCCAAACAGATAAAAAATATCATAGTATCAAAGGGTATCTAAGCAAAGCAACATAAATCCTAAGCTAGAAATCTAAGCAAAGAACAAATCTAAAGGCAAACAAAAACCGCAAAATATTCGAAAAAGCAATCATCTAAGTAAGCGACAACATCCTAAAGCATGCTAAGCAAAAATCTAAGCAAAAAACATACTCAAACACAAAGAAACACTAAGCACCAAAAATGTCGGGTTTGATTTTATCATTTGACTTCTTTTTACCCACGAATTTGATCTTGTTGAAACCACACCGAATCAAACACGAATCCACAACTGGCTCTGGTGCCAAGTGTAGTTCCTATAATTTCACAAACAAGCATGAACAGAGAAGTAAAGTTAGAGAGAGAAGAAATTGGTGGAGAGGAAAAACTAAGAGAAAACACACTAAGATTTGTGTGTGTCAAATGATTTTTTTCCAACACCCTCTCCATGTGTGGAGAGGTTTTAGAATAGTTCTTTATGACAAAAATGGCCCCATAAAACGGGCTAGGTGATGGGCTTACAGTGGGTAAAGACCCGCCCACACCTATAAATCAAACGATAACTTAATAATACTACGACGTAGGCTAAACATGGGGTAAAAAATACATGGGATGACCGATGTCTTTTTCTTAATCCAACCAGACAGTCTATTTATTTAATTCATTTAATCTATTTAGACATTTATGCAATTATAACCCTCTGAATCCCTCATAAACGAAAACCCTCATTGACATGGAGCACCCTCGAGACAAAACCACTCAGGAATACCCTCGCGAACCCCTTCGAAAACCCTCCGGGAACCCTCCGACCTCCGATCGAACTATGGTAAAGCAAATAAACCCTACGAGAGGAGACCTAATCTTCAACAACGCGAGTGCGCCCTCGATAACCCTCGCGATAAACCCCTACTATAAACCCTCATGGTTAACCCCGGGTTCTCCATGGACCAAAGCACCGCGAAAAACTCATGGTGAGTATAATATAACGCCTCGAAACCCCACCAGAGATCGACACCAAGATCCAGAAATTCGAAACCCTCGACCTTTTAGAAGCTGCAACATCGGTTGTGACCGCAAGATGCAACAAACTTTTATCAGTCTCGGATTTTCATTCTATACTATGGGATTTTTTAGAAAGATACCACATCGGTTGAGAGCCAGCAAGAGGTATAAACTTTTTATCAACCCACAACTTTTATATTATATTTATTTCTTTATCATATATTATAATATATATATATATATATATATATATATATATATAATATAATAATATATATAAGATATATTATATATATAAATATATTATAATTATATATATATATATATTTATGATATATAATTAGTAAATTAAAGAAGACTTCTTTTTGAAAAAATCAAGTATATGAAATTTAAACTAAGACAAAATTTATGTTATATATACATAAAAAATTGTTGAATTAAGTTTAATCTCTCAAAAACAAGCACGTATATTAATCGGTTAAGAGCTTATGGGAGAAAAAGCAACAAGCTACATCCATAGCTCTTAGATTTCCAAATATCTTGTTTAACATCCTATCTTATAGTTAACTCTACATTTTTCGTTCTTTACGGCGAATGAGCGAACCTTAGCCTAAAATTAAGGAACAAGCTAGGAGCTCAACACGTCTCGATCGGGTCAAAATTTTACTCTTAATTTCTATACCGACGAGAAAGTCAAAATTGTGACAAAAACACTTATTATATTTTTATAATAATTTTTTCTACAAATAAAACTTAAAAAGTTAAAATTTGAAATTTTACATATTTGTGGGAAAACGGGGTACGAGAAGAACAAAACATTAAGTAAGGGGGGGGGGAGGTAACACAAATCGATAGATTCCCTTCCAAACAAAAACAATAACATATCCTAATGTTTAACGGCAGGGTCTCTACGCAAATCTAAGCCTTTTTAATTATGCAAAATAAATGTGAATCGATAAGATGAAAGATATTCGAGGATTTCCCCCAAACTAATTGGCAAATAAAGGCTACGGAACTGAGTGAACCGGGACAAATCACCGAACACGAGAGTCTTCAGAAAAGTTAGGGTATAATCCTGCAAACAATCACAAGCACAAACAACAAACAAAAAGAACGGAAGAGTACAAGCCTCCTCACACACATTAGAAACTAAAAAGAAAAATAGAAAATAGATAAGCATGGGGTGCCTCCCACGAAGTGCTTTGTTTTTGTTAACCGATCCAATAGCTGACTCGATCCCTGAATTCATGTCAGTCCTTAGGAAGCAAATGGAACTAAGCTAAGAGAAAAATGAAAAGTAGAGATTCTAGGGTCAAAAACGAGGCCCTTACTCCTGAGAGAGAGAATAACAGGGGAATCCTCGGGGTAGGTGAAAAATGAGAGAAAAGTCCAAATGACAAATGTGAAGGAATTAACATCTGCAACATTTAGGGATAAAACAATTTCTTCATCATTCTTCATGGCCGTATCGGGCTTAAAATTTAAGCAAACATACTGGTATCGGCAGAGACGAGAGAATGACGGGTTGTCTGATGATCAAAGGTTAGGTAACACATTAATCGCTTACATCTTCGGAATCATCAGTCCTCAACACCTGGAGGAATTAAATCATCTGGAACAAGAATAGTATCGATCTCTTCGTGAACAGGGTCACTATACTCAATGAATCCTCAACGGGATTGAACTTGGAATGAATCTTGATTTTCCTGTGACCGGGAAGTTGAAATCTTCACAAAGCAATCATTACGACTAATGATAATCCTCATGTTCACCAACAAAAACAAAATTAAATGAGAAACAGAAAAGAGAAAAAACAAAACAATCCTTGAAGAAAGTTTAAAGTTCACAACGGACGAACTCATGGTGAAAAGGATCACTCCTTGGAAAAAAAAATAATCGAAGTATTATGGATGGATTCATTTGGTTCATGATCGGTAATCACTTCGGGAGCGAGATTATGGGTGGTATCATCACTAAGCAGATTCTCAAGAAAAATTATGTCTTCTTCTGAATTGAAATAACCTTCCTCAAAATTAGAAGAAACTTCCATGGCTAGAAAAGTATCGATCTCATCAATATTGTCCTCTGAATCAAAACACTCAACCTTATCGGACAAAGGTGTGTTAAGTAAAACTGGCTCATCGGAATTTGAAACGTTGGAGTTCTCGTTTTCGACATCTTCTACCATCTTGTTAAAGAGAGGATTTACGTTGCTAGAGGTGAAGTTATTATCAAATTTGAAAAAAGGGTTTGAATAAACTTGAAAATTTTCTTCATGAACACCTTTTTTTAAGAAGAGTGAGTTCATCGGCGAACTCCTCATGAATTTCACTAGTCTTCACCGGAGAAGAACTAGGAGGAAAGACTAATACGAATGATTAGTGTAGTGTGTGTGGGTATTCTAAAGTCACAAATGGCCCAACTTTGAAAAATCAATTGATAAAATAAGCATGAGCATACTGCTTATTCTTGCTTTTCTTAGATTTTTCAGCATAAAAGACAAGTTCATCACTTCCTACTCTTAAAGTTAATTTTTCCTCATATAGATCAATGAGAGCTTTTGCAGTGTAAAGGAAAGGACTTCCTAAAATAATAGGCACTCTCGGGTCTGGTTTAAAATTAACCACAACAAAATCGGCAAGAAAAGTGAAACCATCAACTCTAACTACAACATCCTCGGTTATACCCATTGGGTCGAACGTAACTTAGCAACTCGAGTGTCAATCGGTGTGGCCTTCAAAGCTCCAAGCCCAATTTGCTTGTTTAGATAGATGAAAGAGGTAAAAGATTTATGCTAGCTCCAGAATTGGCTAAAGTATTAGTCCTATCAAGTTCTTGTAGAGCACACGAAATAAGAAATTTTCCAGGATCTTTGAGTTTCTCGGGAACTTTGTTCAAGAAGATAGCAGAACATTCAGCATTTACGGTTGTGATGGCGATTTCCTCAAGTTTCTCTTTGTTTCTCAATAACGTGCTTAACCATTTGTTGAATTTCAGATTCATAAGACATCTTTCCAACCAAATTCAAACGGAGTATGTTTTAAAACAACATCATAAACCTGCTCTGCTGAGCACTGGGTATATCTTTCTCTCTCACTTTCATCCTCTTCGAAGATATGAAGTTCGGTTGAATATGAATTAGGCTCTGGAGAATTTGGCTCTTGAAAAGTTTTCTTAGCCTTTGGTTTTGGAATTTCAATAAAAATAGAATCATGATCCTCCGGAGGTGGGACTTGTGCGGTATTTTCTTAACTGGATTTTTGCACTTTGTTTATTGACGTCTCCGGGTTTAGTTCGGGTTCCTTTAGAGGAGTAGAAACAACGGGTGTAGGAGTCGAAGGTCCTTTACAATTTTACCACTTCGTGTGGTGATAGCATTGACATGCTTACGAGGGTTAGTTACGGTTTGACTTGGAAGAGTTCCTGAATTCGAAGACGAAGCGGTGTTGGAAGTTATGAACTTAGAAAGCATTTCCGTTAAATTTGTCATCTCGTTTTGTAAACCCTGGCCTTAATTTTTCATATTCCATAACACAACATCATTAGCCTTGACATAATTCTCAAAATCGGTTTTTGAAACGCCTTGAATTTATTGAGTAGGAGCTTGATAAATTGATGGTTGAATCATCGGAGGTTGGTAAACTTGTCCTTGATTAAAGTACTATCTAACGGTTTGATACGAAACTTGGTTCCTTCCTCGCTTTTGGTTGAAATTATTTCCTTGATTTGATTGAACGGTTTTGATTTGTTTTGACTCGGAGGAAAACCAGGAGGTCGGATTTTGGTTCGAAGAACCATCGAGTCTAGAATTAAATTTCCCTTGATTAAAATTGGCTGCAGCAGCTTGTGAAACGTACTCTTGAATATTGTCTTGATAAACATTGCCATTGGTGGCTAGACAGTTTTTATAAGAATGAGCACCTCCACAAGTTACGCAACTCTGCTCGACCGCTTTTACGATTGCGGGCGCTTGGGCTTTTGTTGTCGAACGGTAGAGCCATTAGTCTCATCAAATTCTTACGTTCTGTAGACTTGGATGTAAGCAGCAGCAACATCTGGTGAAATTTCCGGAGTAGATGAAAGTCGAACATCATTTGGCAACGGACTGCCTTGTTTTGTAAATTATAATTCCGAACCTTTGGATTTTACTTTCAATAATTCTCAAGCATTCACGAGGCATCTTATCTAAAAAGTTTCCACCCGCAGCAGAATTCAATGAGTCTTGATCATTAGCATTCAAAGCATTGTAAAACCTATCCAATTGATGTAATTCTAAAAATCCGTGATGTGGGCATGCTCGAAAAAGGTCATTAAATCTATCTCAAGCCTCATAAAACGATTCGTTAAATCTTTGTTGAAATCTCGTGATTTCGTTACGAAGATTTGTCGTTTTTGAAGAAGGAAAGAATTGATTAATGAATTTTGAGTCAAGATCATCCCATGTCAAAATTGATCGAGGATGTTCTTTTTCTAGCCAAATTCGGGCTGAACCTTCAAGAGAAAACAGAAAAAGCATAAGCTTTATTGACGTACTCGGGACGTCCGGGAATCTCATTGTTGAAGTGTAACTTAAAAAAGAATAACACGAGTGAGAAATGTGGATCCTCTTTATCCATGTCCCGAAAAACTGTTTTGTTTTGAACAAGATTGATCAAACTATGCTTTAACTCAAAGTTAGCATTGATTTCGGGAATTACAATTGCATCCTCGTACCCCTCGGTAGGTGCTTGGAGCAATTGTGCCATTGTTCGGTTATCATCCATCGGAACTAATGGAGGATTAAAAGGTTCTTCTAAATGAAATGGTTGAACAATAGCCGGTTGGCTTTGTTGTTGACGGTTACAGTTGCGGGTTTGAGAACGAGTGCGCATGCACAAAGTAGAAAAAGAAATAAAAAGATACACAAAAACTTACAATAATTTTTTTTCTTTTTTTTCAATTTATTAACAATCTATTTTAAGCAGATAAACGGAAGACAACTTAAACCAAATAATCAAATTTACTTCACGGTAGCTCTTAAAAATTTTACTTTTTAAGGTGAGCCGTATTTCGTAAATGACACAAATGGCAAGTTTTTAAATCTTTGATTCGAGTTGGGAACTTATTATGATAATACCTCAATTGAAGGTATTATTTGTTGGTGTTCTTTTACCAACTTTGTTTATTTTAAAATTGAAAGAGCAAATATTTTTGTATTTTTGTTTTTAATCTTCTATTTATACTAAAAAGAAAAGAAAAATATTTTTTTACTTTTTATTTTTATAATTTTTTTTATATATTTTTTTTAACAAAAACAAAACTTTCAAAAATGAAAGGGTCTTCAAATTAATATCAACAAACTTCAAACGATAGAATCTTAATCACAAATCCCCGGCAGCGGCGCCAAAAATTGATTGCAATTTTACATACATATATAAAATATAATATATAATACTATGGAAATTTACCAATTTACCCTTGAGGACAAAGGCAAAAAGGAAACTCTTCAAAATATATATAATATAATATAATACGTATGATAACCGGGAAGTATGATTCCCCGGGTCGTTTTCCCCAACGATTTGTGAAATTGAAACTACGCTTGTTGTTCGGACAATGATTTGAATGGGAAACAATAGTTGATTTGATTAACTACTTTTAACAATTAAAATTAACAAGCTCTAACTATTAAGCATGAAAACAAATAACGGGAAATCAAAATTTAACTAAAAACGCAAAACGGGAAACACCCCTTTTAAAATGAAGGGGTCCCCCCCAAATACCTAATATTGCTAAAAATAAAACCTAACTTAAAATTTTCTTAAAATGAGACTTTAATTTGACTAAAAGTACTTTAAAGAAAACTGAGAACAAAAACGGAGTTGAAATAAGTTAAAACACAAAAACAAAACGAGAACGAATCTCGTTCTTTAGAAAACCAAATTTTACAAATTAGACCCTACGAAAGCAAAACTAATGTTCCTATGAACTTTAGGATAAAAGAAAATTTTCTAAAAAAGATTTTTATTTTTTTGATTATTTTCTATTTTTTATGATTTTTTAAAGTTTTTAATGAAAATAAATGATTAAAAATACTAAATGAACTCTAAAAATTCTAGAAAAATGACAGAAAATAGCTTAAACTAATTAAAACTTAAGAAAATTAAGCCCGAGATCACAGATTATAAAATAAGCTGTGAAATGAGCTTAAACAGCTTATTAGGCTTAAGTGGCCAAAATGACTATAAAGGATTAATTTTGCCAGGGTCTTATGAAAAAGATCCAAGGGCACAACGGTAAGGAGTGGGAGTGTGTGTGTATAGAAGGTTGAGGTGTTGAGGTCGGGTGTTCGAGCCTTGCTCACCCCTGACTTCTACTTCCTTTTTTTTTGGTGAAAAACTTAAAGAACAAAAGTTGTTAAGGACAACTTTTGTAGCTACTTTAATAAAAGCTCTATAAGCTAAAACTTAAAAATAAGCTATTAAAGAGCTTATTAAAAAGCTGTTTACAGGAAATGAGCTTTTGAGCTCTAAAAGGCTTTGAATCACTAAAAGCCTTGCACACAGCTTATTTTAAGCTCATTTTTGAAACCAAAAGTTGTTCTAAATACCTTATGATGAGAATAAGCTAAATTCAATAAGCTAAGTTAACAGAAAACACTATAAGCTATCTAAATCTAATGATCAAAGAGCAAACTCAGGAATAAGCTCTAAAACTTGAAATCTAAATAAGCTAGAAAGCTCAATAAGCTATTTCAGGATTTGAGCTTTTGCATACTTAACAACCTACTTATAAACTATTAATCCAATTCATAAAAATAAATGCTAAAAGCCAGAAATCAAAATTAAGAACCTAAAATCTACTTAGTACTGTTTTTGTATTTTTTAGATTTTTGATGAACTTTTTAAGCTAAATTAACCTAAGAAATAAGCTAGAAATGTGAAAACAAGTTTTAAACTTATCTTAACCTATATCTAAACTAAAAGCTTATTCAATTTTAAATCCTAAAACCTAATTAAGCTAGCTTAAATTCAAATGAGAAGGCAGCAGTAGTAACAGCAGTTACTACTGCTGGTGCAATTTGCCAATTGGCTAAATCAATAATGCAGGTTACCAAGTTGATTAAACATGCATTAGACACTCTTATTGAGTGTAAATGAGAACTTATCAATCAAAATCCATTCCTAAGAAAGCATGGATCAAAAATTCTAACTAGCTAAACAAATAGATTTCCCTTGGTGCAAAGACAAATAGACTAAGCTTAAACTTTTTATATTTTGAAATCTAACCTAAGAGAACAATCTTATTACTGATTAAAAGTGTAAATTAACATGACTTAAGCAAAGATCACAACTCAGTTTGACTTTTAAGGGTCAAACAACACTAATCCAAACACCCCTTAAAACTTTTGACAGATTCATTTTAACAAGCTAAACTTAAATCTAATGACTAAAACTTAATAACGAGATGATAAACAGCTTATAGCAAACCTAACGAGCTTATTTTAACAACTAGATAAGCTAGAATTTAAGATCTACCAATTACTCTAATATTTTTGGTTTTTTTAGTTGATTTTATGACAGATTGATTAAAACTAACATCTAAGCTATATAGACTTAAAACAAATTATCAAATTAAACTAATAAGCATATAAGATGACATTAAGCATAAAGAAGCAAGCTAATAAGCAGAATAAGCAATTGATAAGCAAATAAGCAATTTTACACTAGAAATTAAGATAAGGAAGAAGTGAAAAACTTACAATGGCCTTAGCAAAACTAAGGCAGAAATGAACAAAGACTTTCTCAATACTCTGATTATCGAGATAACCAGTTTAAGTCCATAAGAGCCCTCCATAATTGCGTCATCTTCCCTTCTACAAGCTTGAAATCCAATATTCCCAAGGTTTTAAGACTGATTTTAAGGTTAAGTATAAAATAAAGACGAAGTAACTCAATCACAAGCTTATAGACCTTGGGAGAGCGTATAAAATAGCTATTGTCTGTACAATATTACTAATATATAGAAGACTTTTGACAAATTTATTAAAAGAGAACTTATATTCATTAACTAAAAAGCTTAATTACATTACTTTGAAAAGAAAATTACAAATGTTAAATGAAAATTAATTACCTTTAAAACTTAAAATCTTAATCTAAATTACCAACAACTTAAAACTAAAAAACTAGAAAAGAAAGATATCCCGTGTGTGTGAGGACGAAGGGCTATTTATAGCATCCAGCTGAACCTTCTAGGCTCCAAAGTTTGTTAGATCTTCCTTCAATCATTACCCTTCATTCTTTCAATCATTAAATGATCCTTAATCACCGTTGGATTAGATTCTTGTCACATGGATTGCCAGCTTGGCAATCCGTGGTTTGTAGCCTTTGTGTTACTTATGAGAGTACTTCTAGTGAAAAATCCCACATTCCCTTATGCTTTCTTCAATCCGACGTGTCATTCCTTTGATGGTCTTAGCCAATGAAAGCTTGTGAATAACGTTTGTTGCTACCAAGGTGTACTTTAACACCTGAATTGTCCTTTTTGGCCCCCAATTGTTATTCGCCCCATGGTTTTTACCTGTGGTTAATTGGGGAAGGAGATGAACAGTAAAACTATTTCTCCTGCCCCTTTTTAACATTAAAAAAGGTGCGTTTGATTATTTGACCCGGGTGTTGACTTGGGTATAATAAAAAAAGAATGGGCCGGGTATGGTAGGTTTTGGGCTTGGATTTATGTTTTGTTATAAAGAAAGTAACGGGTGTTAACTTCTATTAATAGAAGTTAGCACCGATTCTGCTCCAAGGGTAATTTTTGTAATTTGGTGATTTTTGAGGGATTGAATTAGGATTTTAGAGTTTTTGTCTTGACTTTTGTTGACCAAGTTGACTGAAGGTTGACTAGGGCTTGACTTTGATAACTTTCTTCTGGCTTTTTGCGTGCTCTTCCGTTCTTGTGTTCGTGTTTGCCTGGTTTTAACCGTTTTCCTGTGGTTTTTGCTTTATCCGTACGGCTCACATACAAAACAACAAACAGAAAACAAAGCATATCTTTGAGCCATTTTTATCATTTTTTGTCAGTATTGGGTTATTTTGATATAAAATGGATATGGTGTTTTCCACACTATCAGAGCACCCTGAGAACACCATTAGTCTACACTATATATATTTCACGAAGATTAATATGTACAAGGTTTTGACCTAATGATAAAGCATCATATGATAGATCATAGGTTCTTATTGTCGCATTGTAGGTCTCCTCGTACAATCCTCCTACCCAAGAACTTTTCTAAGCTCCTCATTAACCTTCTTCTTTCAAGAAGTTGTCATCTGATCTTCTACTGATCCAAGCATTCCTTCGTTCTATTGCTTAACTTTTTCCAAGTAACAAAAAGTCTTTGCTTCAAACTTCGAGTATGAAACAGATTTAGATACATATGTAACTTGAGCTTGTGTGGTTGGTGATGTAGGTGTTGATGTTGTCTTAGCTTCCCCCTAAACTAGTAATCCTTTCTTGAGTAGATTCAGAACCTTTTTGCAATCCGCATCAAGTAGTCTTGATGTATAAAGCCCAGATATCCGAAGTACACACTTAACCCTTTCAAGAATTTGATACCGCAACACCAAAGTCAATTAAGTCCCGGATGAGCGTATTTCTCCTTACACGATAGTGATGATATAAATTGAAACACCAAAGTCAACTAAGTCCTAGATGTCACAATTATTCCCTCAAAATGAAAACATAAGTTAACTAAGTCCCAAATGTACTCATTTCTTTCTGCAGAATACTGACTAATCTTAAGGAATCATCATACTTATCAAACCTATGTGTACCTCTTTTATCAAATATTTCTACTCCTTTTTAAAATTAAGCTTAGAGATTGACCGGTTGGGTAAAACATTAATTGAATCAGAAAGAATTCTTCTCACGTTTTAAATAATTATTCTCCCAACACTTCCCCCTGGGGACTCAAATGATGCATACTGACTAATGACGAGATGTCTCTTCCACCATGTGATTGAAATAGTGCACCCAAAAGATTCAAAAAGGCCTAAAATCAAAAGAAGCTAACCTCAAAAGACAAAAGAAGCTAACCTCAAAAGACAAAAGAAGCTAACCTCAAAAGAAGGCCAAAGACACTATCAAGTATACATCTACTCCTTCCCCTTTGCTGTTTTCGATACCTCGGAATCAGGAAAACCTTATACGCACATATACGTAAGATCGTGTTTGAAGAATTAATAAGCTTAAATCTATTCCGTGAGAATCAACTTCAAGGCTTTTAAAACTATGAAAGTATTTCCAAGCATTCCTAAGTCTTTTACAAACTATGAGGTGTTGGCAATATTGATCGAATGTAGTTTAAGGCCTGAATTCACTAAGTCTCAAATTGCAAATAAGTCCATAAAGAGTTATTGAACCATATGACATCTAAAGCTCTTGTAGTTAATATAAATTAACTCCCCTTAAAAATGTTATCCGTCATTATCCAAACCTTTATCTGTTTATTCTGTGACTTATTTTGAAAGACCGTTTTAAAAGATTATTTGATGACACATTCTCCCCCTCAAATAATGACCCGTTTTCTATTTAAAGAGTTGTTGTCATTGTTTGAGTGGTCAAATTGTCTTTGAAAATCTTTTTGTGATTACTGAAAACACTGATTCATTGTGAAGACAACTTTTTACCAATAAAAATAAGATTTCTCTTATTTTGACAAAGAAATGCACTGACACGTACATTAATTTGTATATAGGAAGCACGGGTTGTGTTGCAAAGTAAACACAAGCCTTTGCATGGTCATAAAGTAGACCATGCCCGAGAATAAATTCCCGTTATGAGGTCAAGTTTTCTTTTTGAAATACTTGCCTTTAAGATGATGACCGGGTTGCTATCTGAAATAATAGCAAGCCATTTGGCATGTTTTGAAAACATTTGGAACTTCTGCTCGAACTTCATTTACAGCCTCGTATCATTATTAAATGACATTTCTAAGACCGTAAATGTTATCGATTTTCAGAAGACATGCCATTATTACCTCTTTTTTGTGTTTTTATGATTTTATGATTTTGTATTTTGTTTTTCTGATTTTATAATTTTCTATTTTGTTTTTATAAAATTTTATTAAAAAATCTTTTTAGGTTTTTATGATCTTATATATTTACATAGGATACAAAAAGATTTCTCTTCTTTTGAAGATAAAGCGTACGGAAGCGTACACCTTTATTTTCTTTGAGGAACGGGGCCTGAAGAGATATCGACCGACACCATTAAATAAAGCTCGGGTTATGCACTGAATTATGCATAAGCCATAGAATGAAGACCGAGTTACAGTCTGAAGTAACTGTAAGTCATTGATGTTGATTAGATGTGTAGAGCAGCCCGAATCCAATTACCAAGGTACGATTTGTATGACATGCATTGTACACTTGAAGAGCATGGAGAAATAGAAACATTGGATCCCATATAATTGTTGGGTTCCAAGTGGTTAGCAGTCATAGATTCTACAATCTTAGGTGCACTACTCGAACTCGCATGATTTGTTTCTTTGGGTCTCCATTGAGATGCACTACCTGGTTTTTTGTTTGTTATCACAGTTAATTTAACAGGTATCATAGGAGGCACTATTTTAGTGGAAGTGAATCTAGTGAAGGGGCACTTAGTTCCAACTATAGTAAAAGTCCTTCCTATGGGTACCCATTTATATCCAACATTTTTAAATATTTTACCAGTAGGTTTCCATTCTTTCATTTTAATGCTCTTAACAACCTTAGCTCTGGCACGATCATTCACTTCAGACAAATGTTGTTCAACATAAAAATCATGTCTTGCATCAAAATAGCATTTGTTGCATGTTAAGCACACAGATTTAGACTTACTATTTTCTTTAGTCAGACTAGGCTTAGCATTCCTAGTGTGGGCTTCTACTTTTTGATATTTCTGGTTGCTACTTGATGGTTGCATGATCCTATTGTTCTTTGTTTCACTGCAAGGTTTTGATCTGCTAGCATTAGTAGAACAGTTTACATTTGTAGAAGGCACTGAAGGTTTGTTAGTGGTATGAGTCTGGTGAACATCTACATGAATTTGTGTGTTATTGTCTGATGTTGTACTAGTTTTGGAAAAAGTGACTTTCCTAGCTTTGTCCATTGGTGTGACAGCAACCAACTTCTTACTGTTCAATGAGGAACTTGGACATGTATCACTAACATATACTAACAACTCCTGAATCTGTTTCGTATACATGCAAGCATAAGCTAACGCATTATCCAAAGGATTTGAGGTTCTAGCTTGTTCAACTATATCACGAAGAGTGTCAGCATTTTCTTTAGTGATCCTAATGTAGTCTACATGTGCTTCCCTATTGTTCTTAAACTTTGGGGAGAGTGGTTCCAAGTCTACCTTATGCACTACGGGGGCAATCACTTTTGGCTTAATCACAAATTCACGACAAGCAATAACACTTTTTCCTTTTACTTTCCTTAATTATTCTTTCAATGCCGTTATTGTGAAAACATTTTCTTGAAGTTGAGCATATTAAAATCCGAAATTTCAACAGATTATTTGCATTGAAATTTAAGCGAATTAAAGCATCACATTGTTTTCTCTTGAACAAGATAACGTTTTGGTTTTATTGATCGAGTCATGAAAGTTGCTTATAAGCTGTTTCAGATGTTCATTTTTAGCAAATAATGCTTTGACACCTATTATCCAATTTAATATAAACTTTCAATCTCTATCTATTCCTATTTTGACCTATCCTCATATCATATTTCCACTTAAAGATTTAATTCCTCTTTTAACTTTTTTTAAGACCGTCGTCTTTCTCTTGCAAACTGAGCTTTCAATTTATGTTAATATGTAAAATATATAGTATCAAAAACCTTATAGCAATAATGATTTGAAACATAATTGTCCCTTTTGAAAAATTTCTTGTATTTTATTTTTTTTTTTTTAAGTTGAGTATCAACTTCTAAAGAGATGCAATGTTTTTCAAGAGTGGTAAAACTTCTGAACAGTTTATCGTAAGTTTCTTTTTCAATGAAATCCTATTTGTTGAGAATGTCGTCATTCTCAGTTTGAGACACTTTTCCATCATGAACAAGAAAGAGATTCACATAAGCATTATCCACAGAAGAATTCATAATTATGTTCACTATATCTTTGTTGATGACTTGTTCCAAGAGTCGTTCGTTTTCATTTAAAACTTGATTTATTTTAACTTCAAATGTTTTTTACTCTAAATGATATTGTTCCACAACCTGTTCCATTTGATGAATGACATTTTAGACTTTAGAAAGTTCATCAATTAAATATTAGTCGAATGTATTGAATAAGTCCTTCAGAGCTTTTACAAATGGAATTATTTCATCCCTAAAACAAGCTTTTGTATGTTCAAACCCCCACGAGCCCTCAGTGATGGCTGTGGCCGTGGTTCTTTCTTTGACAACCACGTCAAAACCAGCAAGATGGTGTTTAAGTTTCTTCAAACTCGTATTTACCATGCTGACTTTAGGAAGTTCTTTCAGAACCTCAACTTTGGTGGGTCTACAAGAAGGATTAGGATCTGAAGAATTCATAGAATTCTGAGACCAAAAGGCTTGTTCAGCAGATAATTCAGTTTGTGGAACAAATTGTTTTTCAAAATCTTGAGAAAGTTGGTTGAGAACAGCATAATCAACTGGTGTGGTAATAACTTTCTTTTCTAAAACCATTGGATCCTGTTGTTTTAAAAGCATTTTTGAACGACTCTTTTCAGCAAGCATAAGGTTACTCCTCGAGTCAGGAATCCACAATAGCAACTAGTGTTCTTAATGACATTACCATTAATAAGCTTTGGTTTCCATCTGATGAGCATCACTTCAGATGAAAGGATTTTTAAAACCTAAGCTTACTTAGTGGTAGATCATAAGAAAAACGTGGTTTCGTCAACATATGAACTGTTCGTCTGATTGATCTCTTTTATAAAACAATAATTAATCTAGCTGTTTGATCTTCTTTCTAAAACCATTTCTCTACAATATTTCTAAATTTCTTCTTTCTTAAAATCATTTTTTAGAAGAGTAACTGTTTGCATTAAAGATTCCTTTTCTTTTAAATGTTAAGAAAGAGTTTATTTAAGACGATCAATCTCGACAGACTGTTCACATGAATCTGAAACGTTATCTTTACTTTTTAAATCAACATTTTGGCCTTCTTTCAAAACTTTAACTTGTTCTTTATATATTTCAAGCTTAGCAGTTAAAGAATCATTGACACTTTTATTGTCCAGATTAATCTTGGTGCAATTAATTACTTGGATTTTTAGTTGTTTAATCACAGATAATATCAGTGCATCTTGTTGTGCAGATGAGTTAGAATTCTGACCAGCTGTCTGTTGTGATTCTGTCACATACTAAGAATAAGGAATGATATTGCTATCACTGGTTATTTCAGTCTCTGAATGGTTCACAACACTCGGCTGTTCAGAAGACAGCTTCACCTGCAAACCTTGATTAATCATATTGTTATCCACATTATCTGGATTGTGTACCTCAGCGAGAGCATCTGAACCATAACTTGAGATATTGGCCATGAAACTTGGTTATGTATTAGGTACGTCATCACAATCTGAATCATATACCTCAACTCCATATGCTTAGAAGAGTGCATTAGTTGTCACTGTAAAAGCACTTGGGCCAAAATTAATTCTTTCTCTAGTATCTGCCAAAATTGCAAGTTGGTCTTTGCTCAACTGAATCCCTGCTTCCTGAAGTTGTGTTAACAACATCTGTTGCTTGAGACATTGTATCTTCTTTGATTAAGTATACGGCCTTGCTATATGATCATTACCTATTGAACAATTACCCACATAACTCAGAGTCTGTCATTCTGGTATAGCAACTTGGTGCATTGGATTTGATGAAGTCTCTAGTTGATTGTTAGATGATGGGTAACTTAAAGCAAGTATGGTACTCATGAATGTCAAAGCTTTGTTTAAGCATTCAAGTGGATCATCAGTTGGAAGAAAGTATGGTACAACAAGGCTTGAATCAACTTGTATAGGATCTGCTGATGATTGTAGAGAAACAACTGCTGCTTGAGATGTTTGTTGATGAATCACTTGAGATTGTGGATGAATCACTTAATATGATTGAGGATGAATCATTTGATATGATTGTGGATGAATCATTGATGGTTGAGGATAAATCACTTGAGAAGCTTGTGGATGAAACATTGAAACTTGATGAGGAACAGATTGAATTTGTGATCGCGGATTGTAAACTCTCTCATTCATGTTAAACATTTTGAAGTAATTGATGTATGAAATAAAGTTTGTGGATCTTTTGTAGATTAAGTGATTGTTGTTGTGGTTTGAAATTAAATTAACGTTCATGGGAATTTACAAATCTATGATTTAAACCAAGAAAATAATTAAATCTTTCGCGGGATTTTACAAAATCAAGAAGAAACCGTAAAACAATAATTAATTGTCGAGAAATCGTTGTTTTTGTTGAAGAACTTGAGCTTTTGTTGACGAATAATGAGCGAAAACGATGAACAGTGCACAAACTTTCAACTTAAAATGAGTATCGGTTGATTAAAACTCAAATAAGGACTAACGGTGCAATTACGGTTCACTTTGGAAGACTAACGGGCTGAATTAGAAGTAATAAGGACTAACGGTGAAAAGCACTTTCATCATTGAGGGTTAATGAACAAAGTAAGGATGAATGGTGAATTGGGCTTGAAGTCCAGGGACTGAATGTGCCAATTTCGAATAGTAGTTTAATAAGAATTAATAAAACACGTGTTCCCTCCTTTTCTATCTTCTTCTTCGTTTTAAATTTTATAACAATGCAACGATTTTGTCTTTTTGCTCGCGGGATTGTACGGTTATCGTCGGTAGAAAATAAATATACCACGTTGATCAAAAAAGGATCACGATCACAATGGTAGTCGTTAGAAGTCCCGTAGTTAACCGACACTCGAAACCAAAAAACCCAAAACGACTTAAAACGTGTATAGTTTGCCCTTGTTTTATTGTTAATTCGTTTCCTACTAAATCTTGATAAATCGGTTCCTTCTAAAGAGTTGCTAGTTCGGTTCATGAAAGAGAGTTGCGAGTTCGGTTCTTAAAAGAGAGTTGCGAGTTCGGTTGTCCTTGGAAACTGCGAGTTTGGTTAATCTTGTAAACTTGCGTATTCGGTTGAGCTAGAAGCTGCGAGTTCGGTTGACTTTGGTTGCTAATCCGGTTGACAAAAATATCAAACACCTTGAACGCGTCTTTTTCTTCTCTTCTTTTCAGCCGAGTTTGTATCAAGCCGTGACCACAAGGTAAGCTAACCACGAGTTCTTCTAAAACACTTAAATAAGCTACTTTAACAACGGAAAATAAGCTAAATCCAAACACTACTTTAAAAACAGTTTCGAGACAAATAAGCTAATGAAAAAGCTATTTTTCTTCCAAAATAAGATACACATAAAACTCCTAAATCTGTAGTTTTTTATCTAATGAAAGAAAACTTTGATGACGTTAACCAATAAGCTCGATCTAAACACTCCTAAAAAGCAAAGCTGAGACACATAAGCTATAACCAGCAGATAATAAGCAGGTTTACACCCAAAATAAGCTAGACCCAATACTCCTAAATATGCAAGTTTGGTTTTTATAAAAGAAAGTTTTAATCTTTTTCAAAAAATAAGCCAAATCCGAACACGCATACACTTTTAAAAAAGGAAACTGATAAATGAAACACTGTTTGAAACTATTAAAAAGAAATTAATGGGCCACGTTTTATTGTTAAAACGAACCCAAATGAAAGCTGGTTTGTGTATTGTTTAAAACAGTGTTGAATAAAATTAGTTATGGTTTTGAGAAAGCCTTTTTAATCTTTTAAGCACGCACAAACTAAATCCCGATAAGCTAATGAATAAGCTCTAAAAAAGTTACCACAACAAAAACACTAAAGGAACTAAGATAGAACCATGGCGAATGATACAAAATAAAGGATATTGTAATTTCTTACACACTTATAAACTAAAGAGAGCTAGAGAGAGAGTGGATGGGAGAATACACCAAAAATACACATAAGAAATGCATTCAACCAACACCCTCTCTATATGTGGAAATGGTTAATATACTTACATAGTTGGGCCGGGTCGGGCTTTATATGGGCTTTCTATAAGTCGGCCTAATTAGATTACTTAGACATTACATAATATTAACTAACTATTACTAAGGCTTGTGATATCGATAATGATCGTCACTTCACTAAAAACTAAATTCCTAACACATCTTCTTCATCCTTAAAAACATGAACGTGGGTTTAGGTTTTTCTTCGGAATCGTTTCGAAATGATTCAACAAGAATGAAACACGTTACGATGATGTACGAAGGATCGTGATTCTAATGAGTGTAGTTATAAGATCCGCGAACTCGAAACTTGAAAATCCGATAAACCGCGACTAAGTAACTCAAATCGCCCTAGCTATGAAACGTAAAACCGCCTGATAAGCTGGAGCTCAAACCGCGTAATATAGACAAGCTCATATCGCCTAGAAGAGATACTCAAACCCCCTGCAACTTGTACTTAAACTGCATGAAGAGTGAACACAAACCGCCTGTATATGACACTCAAATCGCGTGGAGTCTTGAGCTTAAATCGCGTGATGAAGTTTAGCAAACCGCATGAACCAGTGCTCAAACCGCCTGCTAGGAAGAGGTCAAATCGCCTAAATAAGAAGATAATAAATCACGAATAGTTTTTGTGTCTTTGGAGCCACAAAAGAACCACTCTACTGTTGAAGCCCAAAATAACGTAAGTAAAGAAACTTTTATAATGTACAGTTATGTTTTGGAAAATGTTTTTAAAACGTTTTAACCAAATAAGCTAATAACAAAATTTAAGCCGAATGTTTCTTAGCTTATAAATAAGCCGAACCAATAAGCTCATAAAAACCACAACGAAATCAAACTAAAGCCCCAAGATCGTAACCATGGTGATGATACCAATTGAAGGATATATTTCACACACACTTATAACCTTAGAGAGAGAAAGCTAGAGAGAGAGAGAGAGAGAGAGAGAGAGAGTGGATGGGAGAACACACTTAAAAACACACACAAGATTATGAGAAAATGCATTCAACCAACACCCTCTCCATGTGTGGAGAGGGTTTATATACTTACATGGATGGGATGGGCCAGGCTTTCTATGGGCTTTCCTTGGACTTTCTATAAGCCGGCCCTGTTAGATTACTTAGATATTATACTGAATTGACTAACTATTACAAAGTCTCGTGAGATCGATAATGATCGTCACTTCACTAAAAACTGAATTCCTAACAATCTCCCCCTAAGGGACGATCGTTGAGATCTCATAAATGATCAACACTTTCTGTGTTCCTAACAAATTCCATACCCTCAATGCCTACGCAAAGAAAATATGGAAGAACGATATGCCAAATTTATGGATATTATCAACGAAGTTAGGATCAACGTGCCCTCGTTGACGTCCTAGCTGATATGCCTAACTATAGAAAGTTCTTAAAAGATATCTTGAGAAGAAAAAGTAAGATGGAGCAAATCTATGTTGCCTTCTTAAATGAAGAGTGCTATGCCATTGTTTAAAATAAGCTCCCACCAAAACTCGGTGACCCTAGAAACTTTCAAATCCTGTGCACCTTATCAAACTCGGTAGAACATTCAGCCTTGGCCGATCTTGACACAAGCATCAACCTCATGCCATACTCGTTGTATGCATCACTTTACGTGAATACCTTGAAACCTACGAAGATGAGTATCCGCTTAGCTAATCATACTTACCAACATCCTATGGGAGTCGCTGAGAATAAGCTTGTCATAGTTGGGAAATTCATGTTCCCGGTAGATTTTGTAATCCTAGAAATGAAGGAAGATAGTAAAGTCCTTCTTATTCTAGGAAGACCATTTATACATACTGCTAATGCTATCATCTAAGTCAAAAACAAAAAACTTAACCTAGGAGTTGGAGATGATAGAATCACTTTTCTAATCAACAAAGCCATGCAACATTCCCATTCCAATGATGACACATGCTTCCGCATGGATGTTGTTGATGAAGTAATGCAAGAAGAATTGGATGCATTGCTAAATGATTCTGAACCATTCCTAAGATACAATAGAAAAGAAGAAAATCAATAGGGGGGGGGTGGGGGGGAGGGGGGGGGGGGGGGGGGGGGGGGGGGGGGGGTTGGGGGGGTGGGTGGGGGGGGGGGGGGGGGGTGGGGGGGAGATACAATAGACAAAATCCTTGACAAAGAATAGATTAAAAATCATGGTTGATACGAAGTATAAAGAAATCCTTGAGCAAGAGGAAGAAGTCAATGACAATTTCGAGGAATTGCCTCTTGATGAGAAATTGAGGATCAAGACTTCCATCCAAGATCCCTTATTGATCTTGAGATGAAACCTATGTCGAAACATCTTGAATACGCTTTCATGGAAAAAGGTTCTCTTATTCCAGTAATCATATCCTCTCTGCTCGAAGCTAATGAGAAGAATCGACTTGTTTATGTTCTCAAAAAGCACAAAGAAGCTTTTTCTTGGAAAACATCTGATATTTCGGGCATTATCCCATCATTCTACAAACACAAGATCAATTTTGAAGACAATGTCAAACCCATCATTCAAAGACAACGTTGACTTAACCCAAACATGAAAGAAGTTATGAAAAAAGAGATTATCAAACTTCTCGATGCCGGTATCATTTACCCCATCGAAGATAGTCCTTGGTAAGTTATGTAAACTGTGTTCCTACGAAAGGAGAAATGACCATCGTGACAAACAAAAAGAATAAAGTTGTTCCTACAAGAACTGTCACCGGTTGGTGCGTATGCATCGATTACCGCAAATTGAATGAAGCCATCTGAAAGGATCATTTTCCTCTGCCTTTCATGGATAAATTTTGAAAACACTAGTGAGGAACAAATTCTTTTGTTTTCTTGACGGATTTTCTGAATATTTCCATATTCCAATCGAACCTCTTGATCAAGAAAAGACGACATTCACTTGTCTCTATGGAACCTAAGCCTACAAGTGTATGCCTGTTGGTCTTTGCAATGCACTAGCAACCTTTCAACGGTGCATGATCGCCATCTTTCAAGACATGCTTGAAACCTCCATGGAAGTTTTTATGGATGATTTTTCAGTGTTTGGAAATTTATTGGATTCTTGTCTTTCAAATCTCGAACCAATGCTCATCTGATACAAACAAGCCAATCTTGTGCTTAACTGGGAGAAATGTTATTTCATGGTGACTGAAGAGATTATGCTTAGTCACAAAGTCTCCAGTGCAGGATTAAAATTCGATAAAGACAAGATCAAAGTAATAGCCAAACTACCACCGCCTACTAACATTAAAGCCGTAAAAGTTTTCTCGGACATGCTAAATTTTACCGCCGATTTATCAAATATTTTTCCAAAATCTCTCGTCCGATGACGAAACTTCTTGAGAAAGACTTAGTATTTGATTTCAATGAAGAATGCGTCAAGGCATTCAAAACGCTCAAAGAAAAGTTAATGAATGCACCAGTTATGGTTTCACTCGATTGGTCACAACCGTTTGAACTTATGTGTGATGATAGCAATTTTGGTTTTGGAGCTGTGTTGGGACAACACGAAGGAAAGCACTTCCGTCCTATTCACTTCGTCAGCATAACTCTGAATAACGCACAACAGAATTATACGCTTACCGAGAAAGAACTACTTGCCGTAGTTTTCGCGTTCGATGAATTTCGGTCGTATCTCGTTCTCTAAAAAACTGTTGTATTCACAAACCACTTAGCGTTGCAATATCTGTTCGCTAAACAAGATGCCAAGCCGCATCTTATCCGATGGATTTTACGACTCCAATAATTTGACATCGGGATCAAAAATAAGAAAGGAGCAAAAACGTCGCGACAGATCATTTATCGCGTCTTGAGAATCCCAATCTAGAGGAAGTAAGTGATGATGACATCGATGAAAACTTCCCTGATAAAACACTGATGAATATCTCAAACTGTGACAATGAAGAAATTCTATGGATCATAGACTTCGCGAATTATCTTGCTGACAGAATTCTGAATAAAGGATTAACTTACGCCCAATAATGAAAATTCTTCTCAGAACTCAAGCATTACTTCTAGGAGGAACCGTATCTGCTCAAAATGTACCCAGATGGGATGATTAGGAGATGCGTTTACGATTCTAAGACCCGAAAAATTCTTGATGAATGCCATCATGGCCTGACTAGGGGACACTATGGTCCTTCCACTACAACCAAAAAAGTTTTTGATGTTGGTTTTTATTAGCCGATAATTTTAAAAGAGGCTCATACTCTCCTTGTAGCTATTGATTACGTATCCAAATGGGCGAAAGCTGAATCTCTTCCCACAAATGACGCATGAGTTGTAATCAGTTTTCTAAAAAATCTTTTCTCTTGTTTTGGAATTCCAAAAGCTTTAATCAGTGACAGAGGAACTCACTTCTGTAATAGGCAAATAGAGATAATCTTAAACTGATATGGAGTACAGCATCACTTCGCTACAACATATCATCCACAAACCAATGGCCAAGTCGAAAACACCAATAGAGCCTTTAAAAGGATACTTGAAAAATGGTTAAGGACAATCCTTCTGTGTGGTCGAGGAAACTAGATGACGCTCTCTGGGTAATCCCTACAGCATATAAAACTCCAGTTGGCACAACACCATACCGGTTGTTGTATGTTAAAATGTGTCACTTGCCGATCAAAATCAAACATCGCGCCTACTGGACCCTTAGAAGATGTAATCCCGATCCTAAAATAACTGGAGAAAAACGATTCTTGCAATTGCATGAACTCGATGAGTGGATACTCCAAGATTATAAGAATTCTAAGCCCTACAAAGCCCGAACCAAGGCTTATCATGATAAGAAACTTCGAATCCGAAAAGAATTTAAAGCCAAAGACAAAGTGATCTTATTTAATTCAAAGTATAATTTCAAAACTCCTAAACTCATATCCAAGTGGTACGGACCATTCGTTGTCAAAAATGGTTATCCATATGGTTATTTCGAATTATATGACAAACATGAAGGAAGCTTCATACTCAATGGACGTCGTGTTAAACCCTAACATGACAAGGAGGAGTTGAATGAGCTGTCAAGTGAGGAAGTTCAACTCATGTGCGAAAAAGGAAATGTGAAGGCTATTCCATTCATGGCACCATTCCCGAAAGATTATCGCAAAATCATGCCATGGGCCTTAGAAAAAGGATTCATATACAGTGTAGTGGAAAACGTTTGTAACGAAGCCAAGCTGTATGATATGGATAAAACTGGCAAAGGAATAGTTAGAGAAAATATTCTTTACATGGAAGAAGACTCGGGTGAGGAAGTTCCACTCGAAGAAATTTAAAGAAGGAAGAGTACGAGTCCGGCTGATGACTCGTTAATAAAATAAACGCTTCTCGGGAGACAACCCGTGTATTTTCAGTAATTTATTTCTTAGTTAATTTTTTAATGTTTATACTCCAATTTTATCTAACCATTATGTGAACTTAAGTGTGGGGGGTTTAGCATTACCTTTCTTTTTTAAAAATCAATAATCCAAAAATATAGTGCATTTTGTGTTTTGTTTTGTTTGTGTATAAGATTATTGCAGGTGATGATGATGAGATGTTAGGACCAAGAAATCGATTATTCTCACAAAGCTTATGCTAGCTTTTGTGTAGCATAGTCATATAGAGCTCAATTGCGATTTCTCATGCCCGAAAGTGTGGGGGAGTAAATAGGGAAAACGAGACCAATTTTAAAAATTTTCATAGTTTTTGGGCTAATTTTAAATTTTTGTATGATTGTTTGCCCTTGTGATTTAGTTGTTTTCACACTTTTAGGAAAATGAATTAGAATAACTGGATCAATCCATTGGTGAAAATCTGTAATCATTGAAAAATTTAAGATGTAACGTGATTAACATTGTAGTCATTTTTGGGATCGATAACATTTGCTAGCACATATTATAGCACTTCCACTAATCTGTGAGGATTTGAGCGCATTTCATATATAGCATACATCTTTTATGCTTGATCTTTTTGCTATGAGTGTACCGATGGTTTTATTTATTCTATAACTTGTGCTTGTAAATCATTACAAATTCGCAGTAAGATCACACTGGTGTAATAATAAGTGTATGTGCGTGATAAAGAGGCAACTTAAGAATAAATCAAATGGCCTTTCGTTTACATCTAAATGTTCTTAGCTAGCCAGATCGGTTAGGTAACCACTTAAATGGACCCATTTGTTAGCGCTTATTTTTAGCATTGGATACCCCTAGTACACCTGCTGAGCCATCTGGTTCTTAATTGATATCCACCAAAAGCCAAAAATATACACCATTAATCCTAGCCTTACCCTAGTAAAAGTCTAACGGTTGGTTAATAGCTACTTGGAATGATGGTTGTTATGTGGGAAATCCTTATGAATTTGGAGAAAGTTGTTAACTCCATGTCTTATGACATTTTGTTTACTACATGTATATGTATGATGATCGACGGCCAGAGAATTGTTCGATATACCAAAAAAAGAATAAAGCCAATGTGCTATATATTATGAAGATGAAGGAAGAAGAAGTAAATTTGGTGTATCGATTAGTCAATGTGCTAAGACGTGTTACGAAATTATGATCTATATATCATGTTCATATATATATATATGTACATTATTTATTTATTTATGTACATATATATTATACATATACTATATATATACTTTACATATATATATCATATAAATATATTATATTCATATACATATATATATAGATATTATATATGTATATCTATATATGTATATGTCTGTATGGATATATATATATGTTGTATTATATGTAATGTATATAGTATGTATATATGCTCATGTATATAATGTATGTATATATGTACGTATTATATATATATGTATATATATATTATATTATAGTATATTATATGTATATATATATATGTATATATTATATATATTATATATATATACGATCATATATAATTATATATAATATGCATATATGTATATATATATTATACATATATATGTATTAATATGTATATAAGTATCTATACATATATAGCATATATTATATATGCATGTATGTATATATATTATATACATATTATATATATACATATATATGTATATATTAATAATATACATATAGGCATATATATATATATATACTATATCTACATATATATAGGGAATGAGATTCATGAGAAAACCTAATTTTGGGTGGGAAAAATCCCAGAAAACCCAGAAAAACCAAACAAATGCCCTAAAAAAAACCAAACAGATGCCCTATTTTATCAGGCTAAAATTGTTTTTTCAGGACAAATATTGCCTCGATTTAACACTCTTGTAAAAACCAAAAAAAAAAACCAACACAGATGCCCTAAAAAACTAACAGATCCCTAAAAATCTTTTATTTAGCCTGAAAAAAAATTAGGGCATCTGTTTGGTTTTTGAGATTTTTTACGAGTGGAAATTCGGTGCATATTTGCCTGAAAATCCAAATTTTTAGCCTGAAAAAATTAGGGCAATATGTTTTGTTTTTTTAGGGGCATCGTTTGGTTTTCTGAGTTGTGTGTTTTGGTGTTTTCTAGCAAATATGGTTTTCTCTAGAACCCATCCCATATATATATATATATATATATATATATATAAATACATATATATATAATATATTAGGTGGGGATAATGGAAAAGGGGCTTTAAAATAAAAAGTCTAGGAAGCCATCTCCACCGTGGATTACATCGCGTAATGATCAAAAAACCAAAATGCTCTTTTTGTAAAATAATTAACTAGGGGGCTAAGTTTTGTGACAAATGCTAATTATACATCTCAAAAAGTAAAAATAATTTAAACTCAGAAACGAGTCGTTGTAACTTATTATAAGAATCCTAGATCTGATATTTTTTCCCTATTTTTTCATTCGCTTTCTCTTAAAATTTCACACCTATATTTCACCACACTATATATTATGAAAGATTGAATGAAGAAGAAGTAAATTTGGTGTAGTCGATTAGTCAATGTGCTAAGGACGTGTTAACACTATATAATATATATATATATATATATTATATTATATATTATATATTTATATATATTATATAATATTTATCTAAACTAGTGTGTGTTTGTTTTGTGTAGTGTGTTTATATGTATATGTATATATGATATGTATGTCTGTATACTGTATGTATGGATATGTATGTAGTGTATATATGTTGTATGTATATATATGTATATGTATATGTATGTGTGTATATATGTGTATGTATGTATATATATGTATGTATATATATATATATATATATATGTATATATATATATATATGTATATGTGTGTATATATATATGTATATGTATATATATATATATCATAGTCATATATATATATTCATATAATAAATATACAATATATAATATATACATATATTTATATACTTTTATATATATTATATATTATAGGATGGGGAATTACAATGAAAGGTGGCTTAAAATTAAAATGTCTAGGAAGGCCATATCCACCCTTGGGATGACATCTTAATGATCTAAAAAACAAAATGCTATTTTGTAAATAAGTAAAACTAGAGGGGTTAAAGTTGCTGTCAACTGCAAATTTACATTCATAAAGTAAATAATTAAAACTTTGAAACGACGTCGTTAAAATTATTATTAAGAAATACCCTGATCTGATAAATTTTTCTAATTTTTCAGTCGTTTCTCTTAAAAAATTTCACTTCATTATATTTCACACATAATTGATCAAATCGTTATCCATCATTTGTTAATTTGATGTAAAGTTAATCAAGTGTATCTATCGTTACTGACATGAAATGATGATTAGTTTTGTTTTCTACATTATATTTTGTTATGAAATTGATGTTTCGTTTGGTTTTCTTCGGAATGATGGTTAAGACGATACCAACCTAAAGAGCTACACACCTCCTCGTAAGTTGATTACGAACCCTAACAACTTAACTGCATCATTTTATTATGTTTATTTACTAAATCTATTTTTTATTTATTTGATTTAGCTACTAGAAAAAGTAGTAGGATTGCAGCATCTATATCACCGGAATGTAATAAATCACAAGAAAAATCGATATCTATACATACCAATAAGTATACTATTGTGAATTTTAAATGTTTTTAGGTGTTGTAAAGTTTTTATGTTTGTGTGTTTTTAAGTCTAGGTTAGGGTACGAGCATAGTTTTTTAGATGTATAAAAGTGTGCCTTTGTGCGTGGTTTTGAAACATTAATTCATTTTGTGTATAGACATAATGCAATACATTATTGTATAATATTTGGTGTGTGTCTAGGTTAGTTTACGCACACAAAAGACTTAGGCGTATGAAAGTGCTTATGTTTGCATGTTTGGATAAAATTAATGCAGTTTGTTTATAAAGGTAATGCAGCGCATATTTTTTTTATAGGGTGCGAGTCTAAGTTAGTGTTCGCGCCGAATTTATTAGGTGACTAAAAGAGGGTATGTGTGAGTGTTTGTTTAAAGTTAATGAAATTTACTTATAAAGGCAATGCAGTCCATATTTGTTTTATCGGGCGCGACTCTAGGTTAGTGTTCACGCCAAATGTATTAGGCGACTAAAATAGGTTATGTGTGCGTGTTTGTTTGAAGTTAATGTAGTTTGCTTATAGAGGTAATGCAGTTTATATTTGTTTTATCGGGTGCGAGTCTAGGTTAGTGTTCGAGCAGAATGTATTAGGCGACTAAAATTGGGTATGTGTGCGTGTTTGTTTAATGTTAATGCAGTTTGTTTATAGAGGTAATGCGTTGCATATCTGTTTTATCGGGTGCAATTCTAGGTTAGTGTTCATGCCGAATGTATTAGGCGACTTAAATAGGGTATGTGTGCGTGTTTGTTTAAAGTTAATGCAGTTTGTTTATAGAAGTAATGCAGTACATATTTTTTTATCGGGTGCGAGTCTAAGTTAGTGTTCGCGCCGAATGTATTAGGCGACTAAAATAGGGTATGTGTGCGTGTTTGTTTAAAGTTAATGCAGTTTGCTTATAAAGGTAATGCAGTCCATATTTATTTTATCGGGCACGACTCTAGGTTAGTGTTCGCGCCAAATGTATTAGGCGACTAAAATAGGTTATGTGTGCGTGTTTGTTTGAAGTTAATGCAGTTTGCTTATAGAGGTAATGCAGTCTATATTTGTTTTATCGGGTGCGAGTCTAGGTTAGTGTTCGAGCAGAATGTATTAGGCGACTAAAATTGGGTATGTGTGCGTGTTTGTTTAATGTTAATGCAGTTTGTTTATAGAGGTAATGCACTGCATATTTGTTTTATCGGGTGCAATTCTAGGTTAGTGTTCGCGCCGAATGTATTAGGCGACTTAAATAGGGTATGTGTGCGTGTTTGTTTAAAGTTAATGCAGTTTGTTTATAGAAGTAATGCAGTGCATATTTTTTTATCGGGTGTGAGTCTAAGTTAGTGTTCGTGCCGAATGTATTAGGCGACTAAAATAGGGTATGTGTGCGTGTTTGTTTAAAGTTAATGCAGTTTGCTTATAAAGGTAATGCAGTCCATATTTGTTTTATCGGGCGCGACTCTAGGTTAGTGTTCGCGCCAAATGTATTAGGCGACTAAAATAGGTTATGTGTGCGTGTTTGTTTGAAGTTAATGCAGTTTGCTTATAGAGGTAATGCAGTCTATATTTGTTTTATCGGGTGCGAGTCTAGGTTAGTGTTCGAGCAGAATGTATTAGGCGACTAAAATTGGGTATGTGTGCGTGTTTGTTTAATGTTAATGCAGTTTGTTTATAGAGGTAATGCACTGCATATTTGTTTTATCGGGTGCAATTCTAGGTTAGTGTTCGCGCCGAATGTATTAGGCGACTTAAATAGGGTATGTGTGCGTGTTTGTTTAAAGTTAATGCAGTTTGTTTATAGAAGTAATGCAGTGCATATTTTTTTATCGGGTGCGAGTCTAAGTTAGTGTTCACGCCGAATGTATTAGGCGACTAAAATAGGGTATGTGTGCGTGTTTGTTTAAAGTTAATGCAGTTTGCTTATAAAGGTAATGCAGTCCATATTTGTTTTATCGGGCGCGACTCTAGGTTAGTGTTCGCGCCAAATGTATTAGGCGACTAAAATAGGTTATGTGTGCGTGTTTGTTTGAAGTTAATGCAGTTTGCTTATAGAGGTAATGCAGTCTATATTTGTTTTATCGGGTGCGAGTCTAGGTTAGTGTTCGAGCAGAATGTATTAGGCGACTAAAATTGGGTATGTGTGCGTGTTTGTTTAATGTTAATGCAGTTTGTTTATAGAGGTAATGCACTGCATATTTGTTTTATCGGGTGCAATTCTAGGTTAGTGTTCGCGCCGAATGTATTAGGCGACTTAAATAGGGTATGTGTGCGTGTTTGTTTAAAGTTAATGCAGTTTGTTTATAGAAGTAATGCAGTGCATATTTTTTTATCGGGTGCGAGTCTAAGTTAGTGTTCGCGCCGAATGTATTAGGCGACTAAAATAGGGTATGTGTGCGTGTTTGTTTAAAGTTAATGCAGTTTGCTTATAAAGGTAATGCAGTCCATATTTGTTTTATCGGGTGCGACTCTAGATTGTGACTTGTCGTTTTTGCTAAAATGATTTAGTTTATATGATTTTGTAATTGATGTGGTTGAAAAATGGCTTTAATGCAGTAGGTTACTAAAGCTATTCAAATGATTTATTTAGTGTTTGAAAAGTGTATGATTGACTTTTACTGATTATGTTTTTGATGTTGTTAGATTTGAACTTTGATGCAGTTAGTTTGATATTGTTACAGGTGAAAATGATCAAGAAGATGAACAACAAGAGCAAGGAGAAGTTATAAGTCAGAATACTTCAAATAGGAAAAAAAATTGTGCAAAAAAAAATAAAGCTACGAGTAAAAGAGAAGCTGCTGCAGATACTGAAAATGATGAACAAACTAGCAGACAAAAAAACAAGTTAAATGATGCGCCTGTTTTAGTTGATGTTGTTAAATTAAAGGGTAATATGTTGACGCCCAATAAGGTTAAAAAGAAAGTAGCTGCTGATAATAGAAGGGGAAAAAATATGAATGAAGGTAAGAAAGTGGTTGAAAAACTGGTGTCTTCAAAGAAAGCTAAAAAGGTTGCAGTTGAATCAGAACTCGTTCATGAGGATAATGATGCGCTTGTATCTGCAGATGAAGAGGAAGTTGAAAAAGTTGAGAGAAATAAAAAAAGGATAAATGATGCGCCTAATAAAGAAATAAAGAAAGTAGCTGGTGGTAATAAAAGGAAAAAAGATGTCAATGAAGGTAACAAAGTGGTTGGAAAACTGGTGTCTTCTAAGAAGGTTAAACAAGTTGTAGATGTATCTGCAGATGAAGAGGAAGCAGAAATAGTTGAGATAAATAAAAAAAATGATGCACCTAATAAGGTAATAAAGAAAGTAGCTGGTGGTAATAAAAGAAAAAAAGATGTCAATGAAGGTAACAAAATGGATGGAAAACTGGTGTCTTTTAAGAAGCTTAAACAAGTTGCAGATGGATCAGAACTTGTTCTTGTTGATAATGAAAAAGAAGGATGCAAGTATGATCCTGTTAAAATTAATACAAGAATGTCACCAAGTCATTTGAAGAATGTTTTAAACACATGTACCCTTACACAGATTATCGATTTGAATGAATTAGGTTTAGGACATTTTCATAATAATTTTGATTTTGAGTCTACTCCAGGAGAATTAGGAATGTGGGTTGTTAAGAGTTATGATCATGAAACACACACATTAAGAATGGGTGATGGAAGAAGAATAAAAGTGTCAAAGGAACTAATTCATGAAATTCTTAGTGTGTCAATGGGTGAAAACAAAGTTATATCTCTTCCAAGTACAACAAGTGAAGATAAAACTACAACAGATTAGAGATACACGACACCATTCACAGAAGATAGGATTCATATAACAAGAGTTGATGATCACGTGTCTAGCTTAACAGCTAATGGTTGGCCATTCAAAGTGGGTTTTTTTTGTTGTGTTCTTTTCTATTCTAGCTCAAGGGAATAAAGATGGGACAGTCAACCAAAGATTTATACCCACCCTTCGTAATATTGATGAATTTCAAAATTATGATTGGTGCCAATTCATCTTAGACTGTATCAAAGCCGAAGTGATGGAATTTAAACCAAGATCTTATTTTGCTGGGCCTCTCCTCCTTTTGGCAGTGTGTTTCCTAACTAAATTATATTGAATGTTTATTGAATTACTTCTATTTGTTAATTATCATAATTATTATTTCATGCATTATTTATGTTTTTAACTAGTAATGCAGTGGACTATAGCTATAATGCAGCATAGTAGTGGACTATAATTCTACTGCTTGCTACTGCATTATAGGTATTTTTTAATAAGAGAAAATATTTTCATACTACATTACATCAAAATATTTATTGCATTAACATATTACTTCAGTTTAACATTGTAAAATTTGTATTGTATCATATTTGTTTTAGAATAGTAATACAGTGGACTATAATGAATTATATTATTTTAGACTAGTAATGCAGTGGACTATAATGCTACTGCATTATAGTTATACTCCACTGCAGCAAATTCTTTTTAACTAGTAATTCAGTGGACTATAGCTATAATGCAACATAGTATTTTCTAGCTGCATTATATTTAATGTTTACTGCATTACTTTTGTTTCTTAATGATCATAATTAGAATTTCATGCATTATATTGAATGTTTACTAATAGTCATACCTTTTTTTGTAGCTTATATACGTAAGTTCAACGGTTTCTCCTACTACAACTGTCGAAAGAAAGGCTCCAATATTTAAAGCATGGAGTACAAAACTGTTGAAAAAAAGAGAATCTGAAGAACTAAAAAGTGGAGGTTTTGGTAAACTTCCAATATTGGAAGGTTTGGAATTCATTGAACCAAAAAAGCCTAAATTGAAGAAGAAGAAATCTGAAGTATTGCTATTAGGTAAACTAGATATAAATTAAATTGACATGAATATATATAATAATATATATTAAATGGTTTTTTTTATCTTCGAACAGGTGATGGAAGTATGAGTAGAGAACAGGAACTTGAAGAGTTCAAAACCAAAACATCTAAGGTAAAACTTCAGTTTAACATTGTAAACAATTGTACTGCAGCATATTTATTTTAGACTAGTAATGCAGTATATTATTTTAGACTAGTAATGCAGTATAGTATTTTAGATTAATAATGCAGTGGACTATAATGCTACTGCATTTAGTTGTTTTTTAATAACAGAAAATATTTTCATACTGCGTTACATCAAAATATTTACTGCATTAAAGTTATTTTTTACTAACAGATTTTTTTTCTAAAAACACAGGATATGAAAGATTGTTTGAATGATAACGTATCGAAGATAAAGGCACTGCTGTTAGATACAGATGAGAAGTTAAAGATAGCATTGAATGAATACCCAGAAGATAGTGATTTAAAGATGATTCTTGGAAAAAGACTTGGCTTCTTTAAGGAATTGTATCGTCGTGACGTTGATAATGCTATGGTAGTTTTGCATAAGGATAATGATCTTTCTGAAGAAGCTGTGAAAGATAACGAGGTTTTGAAAGAAAAAGATGATGTTCCTGAAAAAGGAAATGATGTTGAGAAGGTGGTTGAGCTTGGTGGAAAAAAAACAGTTCAGGTAACACTTTATTTTTGTTTTACATTTTGATGTAACTGATATAGAGCAATAATGAAACATATAACATTGGGGGAAAAACAAAGACAATTAAACATATTTCATATTTCATATTTCTTACTGCATGACATCAAAATATTTACTGCATTAAAGTTATTTTTTACTAACAGAAAATATTTATTTAAAAAAAACAGGAAACGAGTAAAGAAAAAGATGTTGAGAAGGTGGTTGATCAAAATCTAGATAAGACTGAAGCTGTGAAAGATAACAAGGTTTCTAATGGAATATATGATGTTCATGAAAAAGGAAAAGATGTTGAGAAGGTTGTTGAGCTTGGTGGAATAAAAACAGTTCAGGTAACATTTATTTTTGTTTTACATTTTGATGTAAATGATATAGGACAATAATGCAATATATAACATTGCTGGAAAAAAAGACTATTAAACATATTTCTTACTGCATTACATCAAAATATTTACTGCATCAAAGTTATTTTTAACTAACAGAAAATATTTATTTAAAAAAAAAGGAAATGAATAAAGAAAAAGATGTTGAGAAGGTGGTTGATCAAGATCTGGATAAGCATGAAGATATTGAGAAAGAAAGAGAAATTAGAAACAATGAAGTAGAGAAGAAAATTGAAGATCTCATCAAAGGAGCGGGAGCTGACGTGCGTGTTGAAATAAGTAAAAAAGGAGTCAGCAAAGGAGTTCTTGCCATTTATGAAGAACCATTGAAGGATTCAGAATCACAAACCTCAATCTTTGATAGTCAACCAGTTAAAAGTAATTAGCAATGACACCTTTATTTGTACTATTATTTAGCCTTTTATGTTATCTTTTGAATTATAATCTTAACTGTTATGTAATAACTAACAAAATCTTAAAACTTAACCTATTATTTTGGCTAGTAATGCAGTAACAATTTAAATTTTGTAACATAATAATTATATAACTAAAATGAATAGTAACTCTATTGCATCATAATGTTTTTTAACTACTAATGTAGTTTAGTTAAGCTATGTAGTACAATTATCCTCAATTGCATTACAACTTAGACACATTATGAAGAATAAGAAGCTGAAAACAATATGCTTGAATGGAGTATAACAATGATGCAGTTAGCATTATAATTCATTGCATTACTAGTTAAAAACACTATTCTACAGTGGATTATAACTATAATGCAGTGGAGTATAACTGTAATGCAGTGAAGTTATACTCTATGATGCACTAGTTAAAAACAATATCATGCAGTTATTTATAAAATGTTTCTACTAAGTATTCTATAATTTGATTCTTTTATAACAGATTGTGAAACTCTTGAAGAAGCTGATTTTCCTTCAATTGGACTTGAGGATATTGAAAGTTTAAAAGGTGCAGGGAGGAACTTATTTGATGAAAAGACTACAGTTCAACATGTGAATGAAGATGATATGATATTACAAGACTCTCTTCTGAATCTTCCATTTTTATCTACACAAGAAGTTTCATGCTTGGAAATTGACACACAAAAATCTCCTCAAATTCAAAAACAAGGTTTACAGGAAGAGTCTCCTCAAATTCAAAAACAAGGAATACCAAAATCTTTTCATAGTAATAAGTTGAAGTTACCGAAATATGTGTCTCCTGATGCACAAGCTATTGTGGAAAAACGACAAGAAGATATGCTGACTGAAACTCGGATATTTCGTGGAAAAGAAACAACAACATTTGATTCTATAAAGTCAAAATTAGTCAAAAATAATGATGGAATGGCTCAATGCATGAAAGAAAAGTCGATTGATGAAGAAAAAGGGAAAAGTGACGATTTCAAAGGTGGACATCCAACTGTTAAAAGGCAACAGATTAAAAAAGCAATGGAGGGAGAGAAAAATGTTCCAAAGACGCGTGCTAAGAAGACAGATGCTTACAAACAAGATATAAAAAAGCCTCAAGTTAGAAAGCAAACTGCCGCTCAATTGGCAAAATCAAAAGAAACAAAAGCTAAAACAGTTAAACCGGCACCTACAAAACGAAAGAAGAAAGAACCAAATGACAAAGAAGAAACTGCTATTCATGCATCACCAATTAGTTTCATTCCTCCGACAGTTGATTCAGAAAGTGAAAAGCGTCAAGGAAAGCCATCTAATTTTTTAGTGTCGCCATTTTATCAACGGAAAGTGATATTGCATGAACCAGTCTCTGAAGAAGGAAAGAAGATTGTGGAATACATTTGGAGTGACAATACACCTGAAGGGTAATTTATATTATACTGCATCAATGTGCTTATTCTGCTGCATTAATGTTCATTTCAAACATCACTTTTTTACTTCACTGCATCACTTTTTAATAAATCAATGCATCACAGTTATATTACCCAATACCTAAAAGTTTATGTTGATCTCAAATGCACAGTGATAAATTTTCTTATACTGCATCAAAGTATGTATTCTGCTGCATTAATTTTAATTTCAACATCACTTCTTTTACTTCCCTGCATCACTTTTCAATAAATGAATGCATCACAGTTATATTACCTGATGCAAAATTTTTTATGTTTATCTCAAATGTACAGTGATATTATTTTCGAGAAAAAAAGGAGTTGGAATCGAATGCGTCTTTTTCTTGAGCCTATACCCTGAAATTCAAGTGGCTTCAACCATAATAGACTTATGGACTCTTGTACTAAATAACGAAGAACAACACAGAGACAAGCTTTCTGGTGATGGTAATGTATACTGTCATACGGTAATGATGGTAAGTAATTCACATATATAATAGATTTTGTTGTAATGAAAACTATAACTTTTTTTTATCGTTGATAATCATTTAATGTTCATTTCATTAAAACAGACTCATCACTCAGTTGAAATGGGAAAGGACGTGGAAGCACGAAGAAAATTTTTTGATGAAAATATTGATATTGTTTTGAAGCAAGCAAAACGGAAGAATTTCGATGATGTTAATTTGGTAAGTAGATTTATTATGAAATTTAATTGATAATTAATAAAAATTTTTGTATGAATTTAAATAATGCTAATTCATTTGAAAAAACTACAGGTTTTCTTTCCAGTGATTAAGATGTCAAAAAAATCAAACCATTTCTATGTCATATGCTTTAATTTGAAGACTTCTGAAATCAAAATTATCCACAACATAGATAATGGAATTGATGATATAAAAACAAGATATGGTGGTTTCCCATATGCTCTGGTAAGTATAACTGAAAATGCTTACACTTATATGTTAACTGCATTATAGTTCTATATTTACTGCATTATAGTTTTTGTAATTACTGCATTATAGTTCTATATTTATGACTAGTGCAATATAGTGTTGTAATTACTGGAGCAAACAAATTCTAATGATCTAACTTTATATCATATTTTTCATAGATGGAATCATTTATTGACTACCTGGAAAGAAAGAAATATCAAAATTGCTATGACCTTATACTAGCCAAACCTAAGCAAGTTGAGTTTTCTTAGAAAACAACATACAATTCTAACGACTGTGGAATTTTTGTTATGAGGCACATGGAAACATATCTTGGTAAAGGTATTTTTTTACAAGAGTTAAAGAAAGAAGGACCAGGTCAAAAAGTACAGTTGAATATGTTGCGTGCCAAGTACATGGTAAAGATCCTTCTAATGAGCTTTAACGAAAAAAAGAAGACTTTGTTGAAAGAAGCACAAGCATACATAAAGAAAAAGCCAAAGAGTTCTAAGATGCTTACGGGTAACAGTGTTAGAGTGGATGAAGAATTGTGGAAGCAATTTAATAAAACCGTAATCAAGACCATTGATACCTAAAACATCTTTATTTTTAAGTTTATTGAATGATTAAAAAATTTAATTGTATTTCTGAATGTTTTTTATAGCAAGTATTGTTGTATTACTGATTGTTTTCTATATCAAGTACTTGGCTTTTTAATAATTATTGTTTTCTTTAATAGTCTACTGCATCACAAACAAATGCATTACTGCATCATAAAATGTTACCATATTACTACATGACTGTATTGATCTAATTCATCATAGTTATGTTATCATACTTCAGTGCATTAATATGTTATTATAGTACATCGTAATGTATAATCTCTACAATATCAGAATGTATAATGATACTTAATAACAATAACAATACTTTAATATGTAAACTGCACAATACTTTAATGCATCACTATGTAAAATTCAATGCATTAATATGTAAAATGCTGATATAGTATTGATTACTGCATTGGTAATAAGAGCTATATTAAGTACAATCATACATGTGCAAAAAACACTAATCGTTCACTGCATCACTTTGTAAAAGTCAATGCATTACTATATAAAATGCTACTTCATATCAGAAAACACTAAACAAACAAAAAACACAGAATGCTGTAAAACTAGATAATATCAGAAACACAGAAGTGGTATTGTAGTGTAGTTTGTAATAAAACGCTATATGTCTCTCAAAAGAGAATATGTCTTGTAAGAAATGCTTGAATATCGAAACTGTAGTTATAGAGAATTTATTAAAAAATTAAAAAAAACACTGATATCCTGCTCAATTACGCCTAGATCTGAGACCAGTTCTTGTTGGCGTCGCCTGAAGTGTTTTCTTGACTTTGTTGGATGGTTGCACTCGTTCATTTGTGCATGTCCTGGAATTATGACCTTCTTTATTTCCGCATTTACTACAAGTCCTCCTCTTTTCACTGTTTTTAGCTGCTTCTTTTTCTATTTCAGCTTTTGACTTCCACCTTGAATGAACACCAGTTCCTTTATTTGAACTCTGATCTGGATTCCCTATAGTCTTCGAAGTTGGCTCCTTGACTCCAAGCATTGCATAAAAACATCTTTTGAGTTCAGCTTTGGTACCGTTGGAACATCAATTTTATCTTTATTCAACAAGTCTTTCATTTGCTCTTTATAAATCTTGTCCATGTCGTGAACCAAACGATCAATTGTTGATTCAAAAATCTTGTACAAATCAAAAACCTCACTTTCCAATATGGAATATGATCCACCAACAATTCTTCTAATTGCAGCGTTGAAAGGCTTAGCATTCTTTAACCACCTTTTGTTTAAGTATTTCCGAGGAAACTCTTTAATATTGTTCATTCTCAACACATAAAAGATGTGCCTACAAAGAAGACCATATGCCTCATAGTGCTTACAGCTACATTCAATTTCCATTTCAGATTTGCAGAAATCAACGTGCAAAATATTTAAAAAAACATTCAAAAACTGCATGACAGTTAAAAATCTACTGCATTATAGTTAAAAGCTAAAATGCATCATAGTTAAGCCCTACTGCATGACAGTTAAAAAAATACTGCATTATAGTTAAAAACATAAAATGCATCATAGTTAAAACCCTACTGCTTGAAATCATGCTTAAGGCAGTCGATGTAAACATGATGTTTCTAGCTTAAATGTTTCGTAATGCATGACAGTTATATACTATGCTTTTATTGAAATGTGTAAATAGATAACAAACATATAATAATTTAGTAACAAGAAACTACTACAGTTAAAACTAATGCAGTTAAAACTCAATACTCAATAGTAGAAAGTATATTGCATCACAGATAAAACTCAAATGCATCAAAGAACAAAACACAGAATCATACAGTCGCATTCACATTAAAAACATACTTAAAAGGACAATAATAATAATACTCCACTGATGGAATTTTCAAAAACTAAGTAAATAAAAAAAATTATGTTAGAAGCTAAAAATTATGTTTTAAACTAGTAATACAGTGTATTATAATATTATTGCATCATAATTATACTCAACTGCAGCATAGTGTTTCTAAATATTAACACGGTGAAGACATACCTGATAAACAACAAAGTTGTTATCACCCCTGATTCTGTTTTCAGCTTGCATATCACGAATAGAGTATTTCTCAGCATTATCAACTTGGACAACATTTACCGACATGCAATGGGAATAAGAAGCATAAATCTCATCTTGAACATCAAAAAATACCGTTCGAGTGTAAAATGTACTTGCTTCTTTCTCCATCTGAAGATCAGTTTTGAGTTTCGGATTCTTATATCTTGAATCATGATCATTCTTACGCTCAATATACCTCTGATACTCGATAGCCGTGTCATAATGGCTTAGAAATTCCACGAGTGTCAAATGTGGACTCGTCCATTTACCAAAGAAATGATTTTCACTTTCTGACCTAGAAGTGGTACGCATTAGGCCTGCCATAAGCTCATCACGCAAGAATGCCGGGATCCAACTTTCCCTAATATCAAACATATCTTGTAACCATTTATTATCATCTAGTTGAAAATCTTTGATCATAATTTCCCACTCTCTTTCAAATTCATAAGGCAAAATCTGATCTGTCCAAACTATATCACAAATACGTCTCTTGAAATCTGTCTTATTGCAGATTGCAGTCCCTACCTGCATCACAAGGGTAAATTATATGAAAACAACTGCATTACAAGGGTAAATCTAGTGCATCAATTTGTAAAATAATCAACTTCATAACTATTATTCATTATAGATTTAAAATCTAGTGCATTATAGGTGTAATTTTCAAAGCATCAAAGTTTATAATGAAATTCATAAATAGCAGATTAAAGAATTATACCATAAACTTATAATACATACCTTTGTAACCAACTTTTGCATGATATGCCACATACAAAGGCGGTGTCGAGTATTAGGGAAGCATTCCGGAATTGCAATCTTCATAGACGGATCTTGATCAGTAATTACAACATTCAGATCTTTACCAAAAGCGTTTTTAAATTCCTCAAGCAGCCACTTGTAAGCGCCAACTGTCTCATCAGAAAGTAAACCCGACGCGAAAGTTATACATCGGTTGTGATGATTAATACCAGTAAAAGGTACAAACACCATCTTGTACCTACATGTTAATATAACGTATACAAACAAATTAGATAAACGACCAAATAAACCTGTAATGCACTAGTAATAAACATGTAATGCACTAGTATAATTTTTGATAAAAAAAGGAAAATGGCATACTTGTTTGAACGAAAAGTAGCATCAAAGGACACGATGTCACCAAAAACAGCATAGTCCCTAATTGCTTGTTCATCGGCCCAGAAAAGACCAACCAACTTATCATCATCGCCTACAATAAAAAAAAGGTAAACAACTGATAATAAATAAACTAAAATCAGGTGCATCAAAGCACAAAATTAGCTGCATTACGTAATTTATAATGAACAAAAAAAATTAAAAAAGTGATAATAAACTACTGCATGAGAGTACAAAACATACTGCATCATAGTTAAAACCCAATGAGTCAAAATGATACTAATAGTAAATAAACTTAAGTCAGATGCATCAAAGAAGAAAAAATAGCTGCATTACCTAATTTATAATTCACATAAAATCCTGGAGAATGCAACTTTCTGCTCAAAAGCTTTTCAACAGCCATCTGTGCGTCTCGGTCGCCAATAAACAAGTTCATTTTTTTCTTCTGATTCTTACAATCAACCACAGTAGCACCCACTCTATCAAACCCACCACATATCTGTTTCAACAACCTAAAACCCGTAGAAGGACCAAAATTTGCATTAGAAGCTTGAAACAGAAAATGTTGCTTCGTGTATCCCAAATCACGTGAACTCTTCATGTATATCATATCCTTTTCAGCAACAAGAGGATGGTTATGCCCTTCTATAAAAGTATACACTCGGTAAAGATTTCCTTCATACTTCTTAATCCGAATTTTAGCCAAACAACCACATCTAACAGAGCCTCGATTCCTTGTCTGCTTAACTATAACATTCTGATCCGTAGTAATCTCACTAACATCAGATATAACATCTTTAGACTTATCAGCAGCCGGTTCTGGATTTTTACCTTCTTTTGAACATAGAAACCACTTCAAGTTTGGGTCTTCGCCAGCTTTAGGTTTGTAGTGACCACCCTTTCTAACATCAAAACCCGCCCTTTTACCATAATCCTTATAGAAAGCATAGGCTTGATCAATCGACACAAACTCACATCCTTCCAAAGGTTTGTCGCCAATATCATTATCAGGATACCAAGTCCTATTTCCATCGTCATCAACAATATAATAACCAACATGATCCTTGACACGAACAATTTGAAAATCTGTATGTTTAAAACATTTGAATAGTTACTGCATCAATGTTACAAATTCAATGCATTACTATGATATATCTAACCACATCAGAGCAAAAATTAAATAAGAAAATCTATGAAGCAGACAAAACTAAACTATGTTGAAACTAAAGAAAACCTACTGCATCAATTTAATAAATCAACCACATCACTATGCTATACAAAAAAGAATATGAAAAAGAACCCTTAAGGAGAACCTGATGAAACAGTATAAACAAACATACTAGTCGTAACCTAATGAAAAGCTTATAGACCTAATGAAGACAAACAAAAACATCTAAAAATCACTAAGAGCTTATTTGATCATTGCTTCATATCACCAAAACCATAACGAAGCCTAACAAATCAAATGAGTAAAGAACTTAACAAATCCTAACAAAACCTTATACACCTACTATACAAAAACTAATGAAACCTTATAGACCTAGTGGATAAGTGCTTTATATCATCAAAAACTTAAAGAAGCTTATAGAAACCTTAAAGCACATACTATGTGTAACTTGATTAAAACTTAAACTAATAAAACCTTATAAATCAAATTCATCACTATCAAAATTACAAAACCTAATAAAAATTAAACTAATGAAAGCTTATATACACCTACTAAGCACAACTAACATCAAACACATCAGAAGTAAACTAGGCAAAACTCTCGAATTTTCTAAAAACATAACATTGTTCACTGTAACTACACGATTCAAATGAGATTTTATACAACATAACCTGTATATAATCACAAACCTACACATTCTAAGTTTATCATACCAGCTTATCTAATCTACTACTTTATAAACCTCATATCTAATCTACTAATTTATAAAACCTACACAAAGCTAATACCTTAAGGAAACCTGATGAAACATTATAAACATACTAGTCGTAACCTAATGAAAGCTTATAAACCTAGTGGATAAGTGCTACATATCATCAAAAATTTAATGAACCCTAACGAAAAACTTATAACACCTAGTACATGTAATGTAGTTCAAACTTATTCTAACAAAATCTTATAAATCAACTTCAACATTATCAAAATTACATAACCTAATAAAAATTAAACTAATGAAACCTTATAAACCTACTGCATCAATGTATTAAATCAACTGCATCATTATCAAATATCAAAAGGCAAATCAGAACACAAGTTAATCAAATACTGAATTACACAAAACTACTAAGCATACCTAACGTAAAGAACATAAAGAAGTAAACTACACAAAGCTAATAAAATCATAAAAAACATAATCGAATTAAAAATATACTAAACTAACAAAAAAATTAAATATTAAAAATTAGAATCATACTATCATTATCAGCTGATCTCAGGTTACTTGTTGATGAAGTTGAACACTCGTTACTGGTTGATGTTGAACAATCGTTACTGGTTGACGTTGAACACTCAGTCGACATGCTAGAGATCGAAGGGAGATAGGTGGTGGAGATCGGAGGGAGATAGGTGGTGAGATCGGTTGTGAGATCGGTGGGAGAAAGAGATTGGAGGGAGATCGGAGCTGAGATAGATCGGTGAAAAAAAAAGAATGATTTAATTGTGAGAAAAGAGGCGAACATTTATAGGGTATAGAAAATTTTAGGTTAAATGACAAAAATAACCCTGAACCTATAAAAAAAGGCGGGTGGGAGAGTGGACACGTGTCAGCTTGGGAGGCCTTCCTAGGCTTTTTATTTTAAGGGGGCTTCTCATTATATCCCATCTATATATATATATATACGTATATACGTATATATATATATACGTATATATATATATATATATATATATATATATATATACATATATATACATATATATATACAAATATATATACATATATATATATATATATATATATATATATATATATATATATATATATATATATAATATATATATATATAAATATATATATATATATATATATATATATATAAATATATAATATATATATAATTATAGCATATATATATATACATAACATAAATACATATATACATATATACAATATATACATATACATCTCATATATAAATATAATATATGATTAATATAATATAAATATATAATATATATTATATATATATATATATATATACATACATATATTAATACATACACCACACACACACACACACACACACACGAGAAAATATAATTATATATTAATTTAAATATATATCATATATAACATATAAACATATATATTAAAAGAAAATGAAAATAATAAAGAAATGTAAAATTTATATTCACAAAAAACGATAACTTCACGGGGAAGGGTCTTCAATGCACTAAACTTCAAACTTCGACGCGGTAATCATTTCACACTTCCCCGGCAACGGCACCAAAAATTGATTCTCCGAGTATTATATATATAGTGATGTATTATATTGAGAACTCGTTTTTTAGACAGAACTCTACAGAACTATTTTAAGTCAATCTAAGCCATTAGATGAGTTAATCAAAGGCTAAGATGAAAAGAGCCAAAATTGCAATTAAACCAAAGATAAGGATTCTTTTTTCAATTATATAAAAGACTGAAAGGGTATTATAGGTATTGCACATTAGTTTATTTTTAAACACATTAATACGTATCCCCAATTTTATTGATCCAGTATTTCATCTTAATTAATTCTCTCACACATATCTCAAACCCTAATTCAATTTTCTCAGCCACCACAATAATTTTCTCCAACCACGCAATAAAAAGACTCAAGGCTTTGCATCCATGCTTAGTTTTTGTTCACGTGGATCATTCAAGGTTTTATACTTCGTGCTGGCTTAGGTTTCGGTGCGGGTTCGGATCACACTTATGGGTTCACGACAAGAACTGCTAGAGATTTGAGTTGGTATTTTTGATCGTGTTCATGTCCGCAATCGTATCCGAGTCAAGTTACAGTTCACATCGGGGCTGATTCGGTCGGTACGTGTTCGTTGTAGTTTTTGGTTTCTTCCCTGGTGGTCCGCGAGTCTGCGCTTGGGATCGAGTTTTGACCAGATGGTGATCCGTTTCTGTTCAGTGGGACGTGGGTTTTAAATACCGATCAGGTTGCGTTTAGTCGTAGTGTTCGCGATCGAATTGGCGTTCGTACTTGTGCTCGTTTTTATCTCGAATCGTCCTGTTTGGCTCGAAGGTATACTCTTCACATTCAAGTCTGATTTATTGATCTTAATATCGAGTTCGATCCTCATAGACTATGTCACAGTATTATACAAAGTGGCTAAACTATGAATTTTTGAAATTTCTCATAACAAAACCAGTATAATAAACGAAAAGAAACAGAGGGTCTACCTTATTGAGCTGTTCAAATATAAAGGAATCTGCATTTTGGTCAAATAATGTTTTCGTAAATATATGTATGGAATATGGTTTCAAATAAAATTGTAGCAAGTTTAATAAGAATATAAAACTATTATTTTGTCAAGATATGAGATATTTTAGCAATGAAGGAAGATATTAAATATTGTACATGTATTTCGCTAATTTATGACAAATGTGCGTATATGTTAGTCATTTTTTTAATTTATAGACAACAAATGTGCATATGTGTTATTCTCATTTCTTTTTTGACATAATTTGATATAAATAAAGATCGTTCATATGTGTTATGCAATTGTTGTTGTGATTATAGATTCGTTTGATTGTCATGAGTCAAGAGTTATAGTTGGGCACGTATATGTTTTTGTTTATGGCTTATTTTATCAACTACTTTTACAATTATGTAACATGGCATAATATGATATAACTATTTTTTATATATATATTTGTTTCAGGGGATAGCGAGGAATGAGAGTGTGTGATGAAGATGATCAATGGATGCATGTGTGCTTTTAGATGGCGTGCATAAATGTTCTTGAAGCCGTGCATAAATGTTCTTGAAGCCGTGCATATATGTTCTCGAAGTCATGCATACATGTTCTTAAAAAACGTGCACATATGTTATAATGAATTTTTGATAACAAATTTGTTTTTGTATGTATTTTACTTTTGTGTACATTATTTAAGTTTTGGTTTGTTATAAATTTAAAGGTTATATGTACATAGTTATGTTTTTGGTTATAAGTTTAGAAGATTAAAGAATGTACATCATAAACATATATGTAATTAACCTTTTTAGTAGAACAAGTGATGACTACATAATTGTACGCAAAAAAACATATGTAAAATAAAAATATAAAAAAACATATATGCATTTTTTTGAAAACATGTATGTTAAAAGACAAGTATAAAATAAAAAAAATTAATTTCAAAAGTTAAATGATTTAAAATACATTTTTAAATTAAATAATTCAAAAAATAAAAAATTAATTAATTTCGAAAATTAAGGAAATTCAAAAACGTTTTTAAATTAAATAATTCAAAAAAAGTGAAAATTGTATTTTGACTAATATACCCTTTTGAATTAAATCAAACTAAATAATAATACTAAATTTCTATTGGTCCAAAATAGTTCTGTAGAGTTCTGCACATAAAACGAGTTCTCAATATAACGCGCCCCTATATAGTGATGTATATATATATATATATATATATATATATATATATATCAGAATAACAATTAAAACCCCTACCATCTCGATTCATTGCAAGTTAATTATGGAGAACATGTCACTCAGAATTGGCTTCCATAGCCACCCATGCCAGGCATTTCCGGTGCTTCTTTCTCATCCTTTGGAAGTTCAACAACGACAGCTTCCGTTGTAGTCAATAAAGACGAGACACTACAAAGATCAAGAAAGACATGTCAATGATTATAACCACGAGGGTACTCAGCTAGGGCCTGCGGTTGATACTAAGGTTTTACTTTACCTAGCGCATCTACCAATGACGTTACGGATACCTTAACGGGATCGATGATTCCTTCCTTTACCATATCAACATATAAGCCTGTTTCCAATAAACATCAACATTAGCATTTCCATTCTTGGGTCATTCCGTTTATAATCATGCCATTTTACGAGAAGAGAAAAAGATAGGACCTTTAGCAGCATCGTATCCAAGATCAGTGTTATCCTGCTCCAACAGTTTCCCAACAACAACAGCGCCCTCAACTCCAGCGTTGCTAGCAATTGTGTGCACAGGAGACTTCACATACACGACAAATATATTGTGTTAAAAACAAATGTTCTAGAGGAAGAGATGACCTAGATTTAAAATACTAATAACGGGAAAGAGAAACATATACCTTGAGAGCATTTTGAATAATTTGCACACCAATCTTCTGATCAAAATTGGCCGTAGCCAAATTTGACAGCTCTTTCGAAGCATACAAAAGGGCAACGCCACCACCTGCACACATATATAATTACAAAAGTTCATAAAAAATGGTGAAAGCCTATACATGTGAAAGAGCTTAATACACAAATATTACCAGGGACAATTCCTTCCTCTACAGCTGCCTTTGTAGCATTTAAAGCATCAGTAACTCTATCTTTCTTCTCGCCAACCTCTGCTTCACTGGCTCCTCCAATCTGATCAAAGACAAAATTTATTCATCATTTCTAAGACAAGCACAAAACCGTCAAGCTTTAACGCTCTAAGTTAACCTTTAGGACAGCAACACCACCAGAAAGCTTTGCTAATCTCTCTTGAAACTTTTCCTTATCATAATCAGACGAGCTTAATTCGATCGACGATCTCAACTGTAAACAGCACTTGTTAGGTGTGATGAAAAAAAAGAGACCAAAAACTGAGAACCCACTACTTATTGCAAAAATATTAAAGAGTATTACCTGCTCGCATCTTTCTTCAATGGCTTTCTTGTCACCAGACCCATCAAGAACAACTGTATCGTCTTTTGATACAGTAACCTAGATTTTAATTTCTCAAATTAGTATAATTAAAATTAGTATTCAGCTTCATACAGCTAGCAGTGAGCAAAGAGTAGTTGTAGGAAGCCAGGGTTCACCTTTTTGCAGGTCCCGAGCATTTCAACTCCCACTTTCTCAAGGTTCATACCAAGCTCTTCTGTGATCACCTATACCCAATTTGTTACAAAGATATAACGCACCAGAACACGTCATTAGGAAAACACAGATAACAAATAAGCAACGCATGAGAGCCAATATTAAGGACAGAGCCAATATTAAGGACAAAGAAACTACCTCCCCTCCGGTCAGGGTAGCAAGATCCTGCAAATTTGACTTCCGGTTCTCTCCGAATCCTGGGGCTTTGATGGCACAGACCTGTAGAATATTATTTCACGTTAGATCAAACTAGTATTATGAAAACAAGACAGATCTCATCACAAGATGATACCTTAATACCAGCACGAAGCTTGTTAAGGATGAGGGTGGCTAATGCCTCACTTTCAATGTCTTCGGCAACAATCAGCAATGGTCTTTGCTTCTGAAAATGCCACACACGAAAAATGAGCAAACTTAAAGATACACGAGCAAGTATTAGTCTAATTAAAATTGGAAAATAAAAATTTTATTTTTTGTAAAATATTGGAAAAAAGTACGATAACAAGATTTCATTTTTTTCATTCTCAAAATAAAAAAATTTCCTGGATAAATGAGATATTTTCCCCAACTAAACACCACCTTACTTTTTTGCCCATGAGCATGCACCCCGGTATATATGGATAACTTATATTCCTTCGTACATAGAAGGGCAACCAAGAATTTATGTTCAGATAAGTCATAAATAATTTGTATAACAATGTTCATGTTATAGATCGATTACCCGAAAAGTTCATTAAAAATGACTTTAAAACATCAATTAAATACTAATTAACATGTTATTCTTTATTGTTTTTAAAATGATTTACCTCAACAACTAAAAGTAATAGAAACTAAAATAAAATTATACAACTTGAATAATGTGTTTTCTACTTTCCATCAAAAGCAATACAAACTAAAATAAAATTTATATAATTTGAATAATGTTTTTCCTATTTTCCAATTCAATCCGGAAAAAAAAAGTTGTGTAGGTGTTGGTACTACTACATATACAAATACAACAGTTATTAGTACTACTATATTCTTATCTTTTTGACTTTTTCCTCAATCTTTCTTCCCCTAGTACCATTATCTTCTTTACTCTTCAAGCCTTTACTCATAATTCTTTGATAACTGCACATCTACCAAACAATAACAGTACGAGTTTAAACGAATAACTAATGGTTGTGATTAAGAATGTTTCTGATTGGCAAGGGCTAGATTGAAGACATCACAAAACGTTGGCCGAAAACCAAGTTAAAATATGGGCTAGTTGGCTAGGTTGGGGGTGGCCGAGCACCCGCTAGCCACCCCATTGGCTCCGCCTCATATTTAGAAATTATCTTTTGGTAAAGTAATATAATTAAAAAAATAAAGAGGTGTTTAATTTAGCTTATTATTTATAGTTTATATTTTAGCTAAACTTTAAATGTCAATGAGCTTAAATTTTCTTTTTATCAAGTTTTAGGTTATGCCTTAATTTTGTATCTATTCGGTTTGATGTTAACTTTTCTCGCTGTAGAAAATAAATGCTAAATTTTTCTTGAAATGCGAGTTTTCTGAAAGGACGGTGTCAAGTCAAAATAGAAACTTTGGATAACGATTGACTAATATGTAGAAGGGGTAGGTTACAAATGTTTGACACCGGATGGAACGTTTCCTGCGTTGAAATCGGTTCCGGTAAAAAAAAACAAGGTGAAATCAAATCAGCTTTTTATATTATTTTCAAAACTCGTTTAGCCATGTCAGGTTTGAAAGTGACTGGTTAACACGTGTCTTAAAACCCGTTGGGTTTTGATTTTATTTTAACAACTAAAGCAAGTTAATTATATGTATTTTCCATTTAATTTTTTTACAAGTTTTATTTGTTAGTAAATAGTTTTTAGGCTCATATTATATTTATACAAATATTTTTTTATCATTACAAATATTTTTTATTTTTTGTTGTGGAAGACCAGGTTGACTCGGTGGTTGAATCGGTAATCTTGTGACTCGAAAATGTCGATTAGAAACCCGGTTTTCAAAAGATTGATAGGTTATATTAATACCATCTAAAGTGATGCAAATACTTCTTTGTGTTTTTGTGTTTTTTATTTTTTTTATTTTTTTAATTTTATTTTTATTATAAAACTGTGAAAATAAAAAATATAAAGTTTGACAAATTAAACGTATTAAACTGACAAAAATACGAAACATAAACAAATAAAAAAACTGTGTTGTACTTTAAATAGTGGGTCCAAAGGAGAGTTGAAAGTTGTAAAAAGTACAAAATCAGTGAACCAAAGGTATTCATAACACAACCCATTTTACATCAGTGAACCAAAGGTATTCATAACACAACCCATTTTGTAAAAGGCGGGTGATTTGCGCATTATATTTTTTATTTGCACACTCTAAACTATGCAATAAGAAGTATATTTTTTATATGCTGATTTTGCCGGTTATACTTTGGAGTGTGCAAATAAAAAATGTGAGTGTCACAATCAACTCCTATTTGTAAACCCAAATGACATAGTTCGTGTAATTACCTACCAATTTCAGAAACAATCTCTAAATAAGAAATGCGTGTGTAACAAAAAAAAATTAATTCCTGTTAAATGCAAACAACTTTAAAGTGGCCATGCAAATCTCCTGAAAGCGAAAGACTTTACCTAATTTGAGTCTGTGTGACGATAAATTCAAACCACATAAATTAATCGACTATAGCATTAGATGAATTTATGAGTACCAAAATAAAAGGTTCACGTAAAACGCGGGTAAAAATCCCTGTTATACTCAAAACGTAATCTAACTCTTAATCACAAAATCTATACTATCGATAAAAGATGCATACCTATTTTTCAATCTTTAAAACTTAAAAATTAAAATTGAAAACTAATAAATTTAATTATTATCAAAACACCATCTATAAGGTGGTGTTTAGCTGTATAAATTTTTTTATGTTTTTCTGTTACTAAATTTCTTAGAGAAGGGAATGATTTTTCTTTTCTAGAGAAGAGTTGAGAATTTTGAAAACCTGTTTAGATGGGAGTTGTATTTCCTTTTAGAAATAGAGAATAGTAAAATGTGATTTTCTGTTTTTCTATTTAAAATTAGGAAAATGAGAATTTTCCATTTCTAATATTTTTCAAAAAAAGGAAATTCTCATTTTCCTAATTTATATAGAAAAACAGAAAATCACATTTTATTATTCTCCATTTCTAAAAAAGAAAAATACAACTCCCATCTAAACATGTTTTCAAAATTCTCACATCTTCTCTAGAGAAGAAAAAACCATTCCCTTCTCTAAGAATTTAGAAACATGAAAATTTTTCGAGTGTTTAGTTGGGGAAAAATATCTTATTTTTTTAGGAAAATTTTCATTTGAGAATGAAAAAACTGAAAACTTGTTTAATCGTACATTTTTCCAATATTTAAAAAAAAGAAATTCTCATTTTCTTAACTTTAAATAGAATACCAGAAAATCACATTTATTATTCTTCATTTCTAAAAAGAAAAATACAACTCTCATCTAAACAAGTTTTTAAAATTCTTAAGTCTTCTCTAGAAGAAAACTATTCCCTTCATTAGCAATTTTGAAAAACTTCCAAACATCCTAAATGCTGCTATAAAATCTCTTTAATTACGAAAATAATAAAAAAAAGACGTTATATTTACCACTTTACAGGCTTCTTCACCTGCTTGTATTTGTTTTCCCTTGTAATTACAAAAACCCAAAAATCTTGGCTTAAAACACAAACCACCAAAATCGCACCTCTCTCTCTCTCACTCACACAAACACACAGTAAAAAATATCAACCTCATAACACCTTTTCTGGATGCTAAAGTTTAATAACTCTGTGTGTGTGTGTAAAATTAGCTTTTCCAAATAAAACCTAATAAAAAAGTTAGTTAGAAAGTTAGTTGTTCGGATAAAAATGTCGTTTATTGGAGGATTGGTGCTTGGGGTAGTGGTAGGGATAAGTTTAATTGTTGTGTTTGTTAAGTCTGAGAATTCCAGATCTCTTCGTCGCTCTGCTCTTGTAAGTTTTTATTCTTTTCAATTCATTCATATTTTAGTTTCTGTTTTGTTTTGTTTGTTTGTAGATTTTACTTTGTTTAGGTTAGTAGCTGTTTGTTTTATAACAGCGTTTAGTAACCTAGCTGTAAATGCTTATTTTATTAGCGTTTTCTATGCTTGTAGATTACTTTGATTTATCATTTAGGTTTAGTTTACTAGCCGCAATGGTAGCTGTTTGTTTTATAAAATCGTTTTCTAACATACCTCTAGTTGTAGTAGTAATTGTCAAGTGTGAAATGACGTAAAGGAAACGCTACTTTTGTTTGCGTTTCTGTGTTTGTAGATTACTTTGATTTATCATTTAGCAAAGCGTTTGGTAGTTATAATGTAAAGTGTGAAATGACAAAGGGAAACACTACTCTTATTTGCCCTTTCTATGTTTGTAGATTAGTTTGTTTAGATTTATACCACTAGTAGTAGCTTGTTTGTTTTATCAAAGTGTTTCGTAAGTTGTAATTATAAAGTGTGAAATGACGTCAAGGTAAACACTACTTTTATTAGCGTTTTCTATGTTTGTAGATTAGTTTGATTTATTATAGTAGTTGTATGTTTTATAAAAGCGTTTGGTAACGTAGCTGTTGTAGTAGTGATTATAAAGTGTGATACGATGTGAAGATAAACGCTTATTTTATTAGCGTTTAGAATAGGAGTGTTTAGATGAAATTCAAAGGTGAATGCTCGGCAAACAGACATTATAATCTTAATGAAATTCAAAAGTGAATGCTCGGCAAACAAACATGCTGGTTGGTAAACACGACCTGTGTTAAAGTGGTCGGATAGGGTTTGAATTGTGTGAATTTTGTGTTTTACTATAAATTTGTAGATTACCTGGATTCATATAGAGTAATTTGTTTAGGTTTGGCTTAGCTACTAGAAGTAGTAGCTTTTTGTTTTATAAAAGCGTTTGGTAACATAGATTAGTAATTAAAAAGTGCAATATGACGTGAAGCTAAATGCCTTGTTTGTTAGGGTTTAAAATAGGAGTGCTTAAACAAAAATCTAAAGCTAAACGTTAGTTGCCAAAGTCCAAACACAAGCTATGTTAAAGTGTGTATATGTTTATGGATAGGGTTTGAATTGTGTACACATTTTATAAGTTGAAAACATTTAATGTTTTAAACATAGAAGGTATGCTTAAGCCTTAGGCTATGTGCGTGTATGTTTGTGTGTGTGATTTGACTTGTTTGAAGTTGCTATGACTTGGGGGATTGAGATAGGTTAGGCGTAAGAAACTTTGAACCACATTTTATGTTTATGCGTATACGCGTGAGTCTAAGCATACAACTTTTATCATGCACAAACACATTACAATGCGCTCTTGGCTTGATAGTAATCTTGTTACTTGTGAACATCTAATCTGTTGGTCAGGAGTTCGATTCACATTTATAAATACACACGCACGTGCATTTTTTTTACTAACCTCAAAATGTTTGATATATAAGATAAAAGGTATTCTAACCTTGTGTGTATGTGTGAGATTTAACTTGGTTGAAGTTGATTTGAACATAATTATATGGGAGGGGCCGAGGGGCTACTTATGCTTAAGATAGGTCGGGCTTAAGAAACTTTGAATTACATTCTACGTTTATTTGAATAGGTGTAAGTCTAATCTTTGGACCTATATCATTCACAATCACACACACCCACACACATTATAGAGTAAATTACACGCATGGTCCCTGAACTTGTGATATTCTATATGATCCTTAAATGGTCCCTGAGCTTGTGATTCGTGTATGATCCTTAATTATTGGAACTTATGCCAACTTCTCTGGCATTTCGTAAAGTCGGTGGTCGAAACA
>BQNB010013035.1:0-74892 GCA_026074375.1 Tanacetum coccineum | reverse complement strand
CAAGCATAAGACTTCATCACTTAACATTTCAGAACTAGCAAAATCAAAACTCTCTCCCTCCTACACTATCAAAACCCACGGCTAACTTAGGCATACAAAATAATTCATAGTTTTCCGTTTCTTGATTTTACAAGCATACAATGGTAATCAAGGGTATAATCTAAGGTGTTATAAATGGTTTTTACAAGTTAGGATTCTACTTTAAGCAAGGGTTTTTCAATAACAAGTTAGGGTTTTCATAATCAAGAATTGGAGTTTTTATAAATATTTTAAGTTTAGAATCAAAATCTAGGGTTCCTTTTTGACCATTCACTTTGTAATCATACTACACTCACTTTTTTGATTTTCATGCATATTGATTTTGTTCATTCATGTTTCTATACTTTAATTATGTTTTTTTTTCATATAAACATCTTAATTATAAAGTTATATCACCAACTATTTTACTTTTATAAACATTTACAAATAAATCAAGAACACTACTTACTTATGATTTCAGACATGTGGTTAGATTTAAAATTCATAAACTAGCTTATTTGATCTTATGATTATTTCATGATATTGTGAAGTGTTGGATGGGATTAGTTTACTGGATGATTGTGAATTTTGAAAGTGGTTGAAATATATAGACTAGTGGATTTTTGGTATAAAAATAAAGTAGAAATACCTGACAAAAAGTTTCTAAAACACCTTTAGGGGCAGCAAGTATATAACAGTTGGTTGCGGACTTTTTGTCAAGCCAAAACCTTAAAAATGTGTTGGTATATCTTATCACGATTTCGTGCATATAAAGAACGCTAAAAACGGACTTAAAACGAATAAGTTATGGCCAAAACTAGATTTGAAAAAATACCGGCAAAATACTTTTCAGCATAAAGCTGCAGTTTTATAATTCATGTTTTTGAGGGCTTTCGAGTCCGAATAGGCTTAAGTATAAAGCTAGAAACTTGTTTAGAATGATTTTTTGCTATAGAATCGCGTGTTTTGAGGCCTAAATATGTATAACAGATGAGTAAAACCTAAGCAAAGTTGGGCTATTTTTTGGAAAGTGTTATAAAAATCGGAGATGCTGGGGGAGGACAGACTAAAAATTTGCAATGCGGGAGAGAATTGAGGGGGGCAATGAATTGGAAATAACCAGTAAGGTCTATAAGTGGCAAAAAAAGATCATTCTTCTAACTATTTTTTTTTTTTTTTTTGCTATAGAGAAACGCGTGTTTGAGGCCGAAAAGTATAGACAGTAACTGGATGATAGACGAAAAACCTAAGCAAAGTTGGGCTATTTTTTGGAAAGTGTTATAAAAATTTCTGCATTATTTTTTCTGACGTAAATAGTAAAAAGTTATATTTTCTGGAACATTTTCGGTCAGTTTTTGAACTGTAAAAAACCTAGAAAAATATTTTCATCACCACTTGTATAATATTTATCACACGTTTAAAACCTTACAAATATTATTATGATTAACTATACTATATATATATATAAATATACATATAATAATATATATATATATATATATATATATATAGTATAGTATAAATATAATATTGTCGTTGCAAAAAATAATTAAAAGCATAAACTTAACGTAAACACATTTTCAAGGCGATTTATAAATTTTAAACACAAACAATCAGTGTGATATAACTCATAAAAAAACGGTGTTGTATTTATTGATAAATACATTACTCTTAACACGACCCTATAATTCCAATTAGGTTGCATCATTTTGGATCACTTGTGACGATTACCTTGTTGATTTGTGTGATAATCAGTACTTTCACTTAAGGTAAGTTCATAGCCCCATTTTACTTGTTTAACAACACTTTACAAATCTCGGGGTGAGATACATGCACTGTTTTACATTTAGACACAAGTACTCTTTTAAACATGTTACGAGTTGCCTAAGTAGCGATAACCCATTAGGCCCAATATCATGAACTGTTAATTGCTTAGAGTAAGCGCGCATGTTATGAATAGATTTGTTTGTGATTGACATCCCCGTTGGGGTAAGTCATACTTACTAGCTTCGGACGACCGAACTAACGAACGTATACCATATTAGAAACATTAGATGTTGCGGGTTGAACATCTACACAGGCGCATTAGTGCATAAATATGCACACATACATAGTTATAGCTTCAGTATCATGAGCTTAGGGAAATCGTAATACATTTTGTGATTTTGTATGTGTTACATTATTTCACACATTAAACTCTTGCGGTCCTACATTTATACTTACATAAATCTATGAATTCACCAACTTTATGTTGACGTTTTAAAGCATGTTTTTCTCAGGTCAGTAACTGCAGTCTACTTGGTTAGCATTTTGGGAGCATCATATTTGAGTCACATTTTGGGCTGTCTCATGTCACGAAAGATTTACTGCATTACTTTTGAACAATTGGTTATGTATTAAAATCTTTACGCTTTCATATGTAGAATGATAGAACCCTTTTAGTTATGATTTATTATTGACCACTATTTATAGTGGTAAAACCCTAATACCATAAACCCACAAACGGGCTTGGGCCTATTTATTCACTAATATGTAGAATGATAGAACCCCTTTAGTTATGATTTATTATTGACCACTATTTATAGTGGTAAAACCCTAATACCCTAAACCCACAAACGGGCTTGGGCCTATTTATTCACTAATACTCCCCCGCAGTCCGAGCGGCGAAATCGCAAAAGCTCGGACTGGAGTAGTAAACTAGAAAAGAAAAGAAAAAAAACAAAACATTAAAAGAAATAATAGAATGGTGAAAGCGGCTCAATTCTGGAACATAAGTTGAAAGCCTCTTCTTCTTCTATCATCTTCTTCGTTGTTTGTTTGAGTTGAAAGCTCTTCTTCTTCTATCATCTTATTCATGCAGACTCAAGGTATATCTATCTGTCGAAGATGGCAGACTCAACCTGTATCTATCTGCCAAAAACCAAAAGTCGTCTCGGGACTTAAACCTTAGATTCGACAAAAGTCGTCTCGGGACTTGATACCCTAGATTCGACAAAAAGTCGTCTCGGGACTTATACCCTAGATTCGACACCAACAAAAGTCGTCTCGGGATTTGACACCCTAGATTCGACACCAACAAAAGTCGTCTCGGGATTTTATACCTTAGAATCGACACCAACAAAAGTCGTCTCGGGAATTAATACCCTGGATTCGACATAAAAAATAACAATTAAATAACTATAATGATAGAGTTGTAGAGTCAACACCAAAAGATCTTTGGTGACAAGGATCCCTCCGAATCATCAACGAGTTGTCGATGACCAGAGGACGACTATTTTGTGAAGAAGGTTAGTGTTTTTGAGCGGAAGATACGTGATTAGGGTTTATGATCTTAAGCTCTGATACCATGTAGAATGATAGAAACCCCGTTTAGTTATGATTTATTATTGACCACTATTTATAGTGGTAAAACCCTAATACCCTAAACCCACAAACGGGCTTGGGCCTATTTATTCACTAATATCATATTGGTGAACTCTTTAAGCATGGTGCTTTTGTATAAACTCTGAAATTAAATCAAACGTTATCTTTCAAACGACTCATATAGAGGTCGTTCTTTATCTATCTTGTACTTATATATTATGAAGTAATACCCCCAGTTACCATTCTGCTGCCATATATTTTAGGGGTGTTACATAAACTATGTCCATTGTCTGTTAACAATATATGAATATTGTTAAGATAAGACAAATGTGAGTGTTTTGTTATATTCTGGAGAATATGTAAAGATGATTCTTCCAACTTCACATGTTATTCAATGAGGTTGAATATTGGATACCCCACCTGTGTTAATCACTTTATGGATTAACGTCAATGGGTGCATTACACACATAGTGAAAGTTTGTTTATCCTTAGACTTGATATGCATGCAGGTTTTGCGTGTATGGATGGCATTTCTTAATTCTAGTCTACCGCTATACTGTCAAAAGGTAGTTATAAGGACTACTTTCATAAATGTTTTGAAATACATGACATACACTTTTAGTCAAAACAGAATTTGTTCCTCCACGTGTTTAGGAGTTAGATACTTACTGGGCCCCTCGTTGGGTTGATCAGATGTTTGTGTGGCCACACCCAAAGTGTAGTTAAGATGATTCTTTTTACATTTGGTAATCTAGATCAATACAGATGCGAGAAACATAATCGTTAAACTATGGAATGACTTTTGATCCATATCCATATTTAACATTGTATCTAAAACAAAAGGATAGGACTAACTTGAACCATAGATGGCTGAGATGTTTATTGAAACCATACTCATGTATTTTTGAGAGCATTAATGATGTTGCTAGACTATTCGCCAATGTTAGTATGTTATATTCTATGACCATGACATTCGCAAGTGGGAGCTGTTGGGATATGCTCATGTCATATAGATATTTATACTGGTCACACACGTATACACTTAGATATCACTCTATTAGTATATGTATAATATATAAGCGTATATTTATTATACATGTATTTTATACTTGATTAGTGTATATAATAATATAAAAGTATGTTTATTATATATATAAATATTCTAACGATAGAATACTATCGGTTGTTAATTAGTTCGTTTACGAATAATTAACTATAAGGCTTTTTAATTAATGTGTAATTAGATGTAATTATTATAAATATTAGTAAAGTCAAAACATCAACACCAAGGGTGTGTTTGGTGTTGGTTCGATCGGCCTAGGCTAAAAGAGAAGAGAAAACCATATTATCCCACATCGGTGAGATAGGTAAACTTGAGGGCTCTATATCTTGTATATCTTAGAGGATCCCCTAGCTCATATTAATTATCCCTTCTTCTCTCTCCTCTTTGGTGGTCAATGAAACAAACTCCCCTATGGGAAAGGAGCTTTGAGTTTGACTACATGTAGTATTCTTAAGTGTTGTTTCATGGAACTAGCATTCGGGTGATATTGGTTAACGTGTAGTTTGGATACACATAGAGGTTGTTTATTTTAGCAACTCGAAAGGTTTTGGTTTTGCATGGTTTAATACACATGCGTATTCTCAAAAAGCTCTTGTTTCTTCACTAGCTTGGTTGCTAGAGGTACGTTTTCTGTTTATGTTTTATGTTAATTATAGTTGCTATATGAGTTTATTTTTGTTGCGTAGCTCGTATAATATTAATCTAATATTAGGGTTATTTTAGATAACAATTTCTAACACTTTGAATGTTGGAACCATATCAACAAACGCCTTTTAAAACCATCCCATGTATGGAATGGGGTTTGTCCTTCACTCTATCTATACCAAGATAGGGCCTCGCCTTCCATACATAAAGCTGCTGCTCGTAGTTGTTCTTGTTGTGGAAGTCCTTGAATTTCAAAATACCGTTCAACTCTATATATCCATCCATATGCATCTTCACCTTCAAACACCGGCATCTTCAACTTTCTCATTCGATGCTCAAAGCCGTGATACGCTGTTGGGATTCTTGATTTGATGAGACAAAGTAAATAAAAGAATGAAACAAAAGGACTTAAATGCAAAAGAAGAATTCTTCAAAAGATGGAAGATTTTGAAGATTCTAGGAGATCTCCTTATTCAGATAAAAATAACAGAAGATATTCCTAAATATTTAAAAGATTTATTGTCTAATGTTTATCTTTCTTTGTAAGTCTTGGACTCCTTATGTTATAAAAGGAGGTCCCAGGCGTGTAGTTTTTGTGTGTACAGAAAATGTAGTCGACTAAAGGTGTGTGTGTGTGTGTATAGGCGTATGGTTCATCATAAACGCCTAGTGTTTGAGTGTTGTAGCCTCTAAATAGTCCAATTATAATGTTTCATTGATCTTGTTACTAGTTAGAGTAACTGTTCTAGAATTGATCATCTAGAGTTGGCGCTTGTATGGAAAGATAATAAAGAAAAACCTTGTGTTTATAACAATGATTCTATGTATTGAATATTCCGCCTTCGTTATTAATTTATCCTAGATATAAGATCTAAACAATTTGAGCTTACAACGATCTACGGAGTTATTTTAGACTCTACAATTGGTATCAAGCCTCGTGGCTCTTGATATAGGGTTTTACAAGGTTTTTGTTGTCAAATTTTTAAAGAAAAAGAAGGGTGTCGAATTTCTAATTTTCGGTAAAAAGCTAATTTGATGAAGATCGATTATATGATTTGGTAAGCTTTCATAAGCTGTACGATCTTCAATGTATCAAGGGTTTTATGAGCATCGATATGTTGTTAGTACGATTATTCCCTTTCTTTTATTGTTCCTGTTTGATACATGTTTGGCAGCTGGTAATATAATTAGATTCAGGTTTATTATATACGGGGTGTTTATTGATGCATATTGTTGGATCTGCTAGTATGATTACTACTATGGTGTATTGCTTTCTTTGAACCTTTATTCATTATTTAGAAGATACGAAAGGTTGTTTGATCGAGTGAAGACTGTTGTGACTCAAAACCTAATTATTTAGGGTTTTGATTTTATACAACTAGGGTTTTTGATTGTATCATCCCTAGGGTTCGATCTTTGTGCAGTTAGTTCTGGTGTGGTATATGGTTTGTAGCTGTTATGATCCAAGTTGCATATCTACAAAAGACCCCTATTAGATGATTACAAAAGGGAAGAAGATTAAGGTTTATTGATTTGCAGTATTTGTGCTGTGACTGTCATGTTTACGAGGGATCTTAAGTCAAGGGGAAAAGCAATTGAAAGATTTTGTTTCATTTAGAGAGATGACTACATCTTAACTTCTCTATTTAAGGGGGGAGTTCGTCGCGACTTTGTTTGGTTTTGTCATCATCAAATAGGGTCGATGATTGTTGGGATCTTGATTTGATGTGGACAACATTAAAAATAAAGAAAAGAACTCAAAGAGGGCTTAATGCAAAAGAAGAATTCTTCAAAAGATGGAAGATTTTAAAGATTTTAGGAGATCTCCTTATTCAGATAAAGATAACAGAAGATATTCCTAAATATTTAAAATATTTATTTGTCTAATGTTTATCTTCCTTTGTAAGTATTGGACTCCTTATGTTATAAAAGGAGGTCCCAGGCGTGTAGTTTTTGTGTGCACAGAAAATGTAGTCAACTAAAGGTGTGTGTGTGTGTAGGCGTGTGGTTCATTATAAACGCCTAGTGTTTGAGTGTTGTAGCCTCAAGATCAATGTTTCATTGATCCTGTTACTAGTTAGAGTAACTGTTCTAGAATTGATCATCTAGAATTGGGGCTTGTATGGAAAGATAATGAAGAAAAACCTTGTGTTAATAACAATGATTCTATGTATTGAATATTCCGCCTTTGTTATTAATTTATCCTAGATATAAGATCTAAACAATCTGAGCTTACAACGATCTATAGAGTTATTTTAGACTCCACATACGCAAATCTGTCTCCTGCTTGATTCGTTCTAGCCCCCCGATGCTCTGTTTCTCCTCTTTGGTTTGTTCCCATCATGTGTCGCATCTCCTTATCAACCGCCGCTTGCGGATCCACCCCGAATTCTCATCCAAAACCTGTAGATTGTATTCATATGGAAACTTACAGAGGGAATCAGGCATCCTATGGAAACTAATCTTACTCTTTCCAGACCTTAGAGTTATGGTGCCCTTGTCAAACTTAATTACAGCCTTGGCCGTTGTTAGGAATGGTGGTCCTAAGATGAAAGGCCTCTTTTCGTCTTCCTTTATGTCCAAAATCATAAAGTTCATGGGGTATACATGCTCAGCGACCTCCACTAATACATCCTCAGCTATTCTTTAAGGATATATATACGAGTGGCTAGCTAGCGAGAGTCAAATGTCCATCCCAGCAGGCCTTTCGTCGGTTAGTTTCAGGTAGGTAAAGAGGGGCATGACGTTCATGTCGGATCCTTGGTCAACTAGGGCGTTCATGTATTTTAGGCCTCCTATGTTACAGGGTATCTTGAAGTTTCCTTCAATGTCCTCCTTCTTTGTTGTCTTTTTCTTAAGGATTGCTGCATAAACAAGCCCCTTAGGTAACAGATTATAGGTCTTTGCTTTTATTTTTCCTAGTCAGACTCATGACAGGGAGTCATTGAACCTATTATTATCATATAGTCCCTCGATTAGCTTTTCATTAATCCTATGCTTCAGATAATAATCTACAGGCTGAGAACTGGGTGCTTCCACTACTTCTTCTTTCTCAGCTTTTTTTATTGGCTTGTTTTGGCCCCATTTTCAGCTCCATTCTTTGTCTCGGCCTCCATTACTGACACATTCATATTTGGTCCGTCAGTTTTTCTACTACCATCGCCGGTTGCTACGTCGTATTTGTTACTTTTTTCTTCCTCTTCTCTGATGAGAGAGATGGAATTTACGCTTTTGGTGACGGGGGATTTGGCCTCTTCTCCAATTAGAACTTTTTCAAGGACCTTGCTGGTTGTGAGTTTGATATCATCAAATAACGTCATATTTTACTATCATTTATCCCATATGTTTTACCCACTTTTGTTTATTTATTGCAAGATATTGGTACTTAATTGCTTAAAGTTTGATATTGCAGTAATTATGGAGTCACTTGTGAAGAAGAAGCAAAAAGGTGCAATTCTAGAGCTTAAACGAAGACATTTGAAGAAAGTCTCAATCTGCATCAATAAGCCGTATCCAACAAGGAAGATACGGCGTATCTGCGCCAGCTCATCACAAGAACGCGTATTGATCAATTCCCGATCCGGCGTATCCACTACTCTCCATTATGCCGTATGCACAGCTGGTCATCAGTCAAAGATTTACATTTACTATGATTAATGGTAATTAATCTTGATTGATTTGATCTTATCGCGGACTTTAAGGAAATTAACCCTATACGCCGTATTCACTACTCTCGATACGGCGTATCCAGGGATTTTCAGACAATATAAATACGAGACTCAAATACGAGTTTCAGTGTGCAAAAACATATTATCTGTATTACATACTTCTGAAGTCGAATTTCTCAAGCCAAGAAGAGTAGCCAAGTTCGAGCACCAATCTTAATTCCATAGAAGACATCGTGTAATTCTTACTTTCTTAATCATTCAATTTTCTTAATTGTTTGATCACGCTTGTAATAATGACAATGATTGCGGGCTAATACCCTCGGGTATTAGCCATATTAATGAAGATTATAATGTTTGGTTTGACTTAATCCGGCTTTGATTAATTTATCGTTGTTGTTTAATTATGTTTATTGCCTTATACTTGTTTATGTGCTTGTACATGCGACCTATCATTCAACTGGGTCTAGGGAGACTTAACCAGTAACCTAGATGCCAGGATAGCTCTCTATGTTGTGTTTTTATATGCCCGGACCAATAGGATCACAGATGACACCTTGTCCTTACCTTTTGATTATGAGCTTAGTTGGACCGGCAGGTGACCCGATAATTGTTCAACCAATATTGTTCTTCGTTAATTGGTAATTGATTTTGGTGGTGAACTACCGGTGTATGATTCAACATCAAGCAATAAGTGGGTAAAGTCCCGATAGGCTAGGGTCTTAACAGGATCACCACTGCTTTAATTCCTTATGATAGATTATAACTAGACTATAAGATGCTTTATGCAGATGCGTTAATCGTGACAGGATTGTTCGTATCTAGGTCTTAGGAAGAAGTACCGCCTAAGTCTTAAGAATGATATGCCGCTTCGAGATAAGCAAGCCATTGCACTAATTAATCAAACCTGCATTTAATTGGATTTAATATGGTTAATACAGTTTTCTATTATTTGGCTCGTACCGCTCTCTTGCTTTGTGTTATTTGCTTTAGTTTATATTGTGCTTAGAATTGTTATTTGTCACCATAAACCTGTGCCAGTCTCTCAGGCTGAAACCCCCCTATCTCATTAGATAAGCGTATATAGCATAGTTTTAACCAGTAATTAGACTAATCTAGAATAGAATAAATACTAATAGGATAATTGGTTAACTCTCACTCTTAGTGTTCGACACCCTACTTACCACGAAGCTACATCTTGACCGGGTACTCTGCCCGTTAAAGTGTTGTCTTTAGGTTAGTCGGCTAAATATAAATGTAAAACCCTGATATCTATAATTAACACCTATACAACGACACATCAAGGTTTTTGGCGCCGCTGCCGGGGAGTGATTAGTTTAATCTTTATTCTTTTTAGTATTTCTAATCTTTAACTTGTTTAGTGTATAATTATTAATTCTAATTTCTAACTGCTAATTGTTTAATTTAATTATTTAAATTCTGTTTGTATTTATCTACATTTAAATTGTTTGCTTTAAATTTATCGCATTTAATTGTTTTATATAGTATTTTGTTCTAACTGATCACCTGATACGACGTATCCACCAGTTGGATACGACGTATCAAACCTTTTGATCAGGACATTGCATTGAGTTTTACTGTCTAAACGGCGTATCTGTTCTCGACAATACGGCGTATTCATAAAGCTCTATACGGCGTACCGCTATTTAACAGGCTCATACGGCGTATACTAATCAATAGAATATGGCGTATCTGTCATCTGATACAGTGCCAGTTTATCCTTCTCGGTTTTTTATGTGTTCCCTCTATTAAAAACACATACTACTGATCATTTTTGTTCTAGGGACAGAAGGAGATCACAATGTCAGGTATCAACAACACAAGGGACAGAATGTGTTGCAATACCAACTCCTTAATAAGCAATACACACAATGGAAATGAAATCTACGAGATTATTAACTATGATGGTTCCCCGATACTTAGACCCGCCCATCACGACATCTTCGATCAAGACGAGCTTTGTCAAACCGAAGAATTCACAGTCATGCAATTTCAATGGGGATTGATAAAGAATTTGTTTTTGTCAAACCAAGCAAAATAAGCACTGTAAAAAGAACCACCGGGATCATGTCTCGCATCTACCACGACCTCTTTGATAAAAGGAATCACGGGTGGACCGTGACACGCACCAAATAATAAAGAGGAAGAAAAAGGTCGAACTTAAAGACCGGCTGAAACAAAAGTGCTCCTCGGGAGACAACCCGGTTATGTTTTTAATTGTTTGTCGCATTTAAATTATTTGAATTTGAATTTTAAATTTGAGTCTGTCTGTCAGACATACATACGGCGCATCGAACCCCTCTGGATACGGCGTATGCATGTCTAAACAATTATCAGTTTTAATTTCCAGTATTTAATTGTTTTCACAGGATTACATACGGCGTATCCTAGGGTTTGGGATACGGCGTATTGTAACCTGTACAGTTGTGTGTTTAATTGTTTGCTTGTATTGTAGGTTAGCGAAAGCACGAATTGCACGAACGTCTTCTAACTTTTATGCAGGACCTTGCTGTAAACGAAATCGACTTTAAAGTATAGTCTGAAAATACCTCGTGTTGACCTCTCTTGGGCATTCTAAAAAGCCCCGTCAACACTCTTTTTGCTCAAACACTCAAAATGGAGAACCATTCAGAGCAAACTATCAGGGAAGTTTCCTCGTTCTAATTCTTTTCCCATATTATTTAACTGTTTGTCTATACAACGAGGACGTTGTATAAATTAAGTGGGGGATGGAGAATTAGAACGTACTTGTCCTCATTTTCACAAATAAAATGCTAACATGCCCAAAAATGGATCAAATTTAAAAAAAAATTAGCATGACTTTTCTGTGAAAAATCACTAGTTACATTACCTAGCGCACTATAACCCTTATTGTCTATTTGTGAGAATTAAGCCTATCCGTTTCCAATTGCTTACTAAAATTCCACAAAAATATGAGTGTGCCGGTGATGTAGTGGACTTTAGAACTTGGCCTGGTATATCACTCGAGACCTCAATGATAAGTACTATGGATTTAGATGGAGTAACATGCTTAACTGGTAAATTTCTAGGATTAAACCCAAAAAGCCTACATGTCGTATTATTAACTAGCTACACTGGTTAGTTAACCCCCGTGTAACCCTTTTGCTTACTCTCATTTTTAGAGTAAAGATACCCCTAGAACAACCTGCTGAGCCATTCCTTTCTTTTTCCACACCAATAAAAAATTGTTTCGTTTTGCCCTTACACCTTAGCCTACAGTGTAGATTAAATCATATTTAATCAATGTTGCTAGTTGCTTTCGTGTAAAGTTTTGTAGTTCCTGTGTCAAAGTGAAAATTTCTCTATCTATGTAATGGTCGGGAAAATTACACAATGCAATGGGATGTTTTGTAGCTCGTGTATTTTGTTAGTTTCGCGATTATGTATTATGTCCAAAGAAGAAATGTTAAAAGGAAGAATCAACCGGACAAATGATGATAGTGGAGACGGTGAATTACACCAAGATTTATGATTTGTTGTTAAAAAAATGGAAAAATAGAAAATTGCGGCAAAAAAAAGAGTTGGAATGTTATATAGTCGATTCATTGAGCATATACCGAAGATACTATTTGTAAGGATCGATTATTCGTTGATACGTGAAAAATCAACGATGTATAGTTTTGTAAAAAGTGGCTGATATCACCACTCGTTTGTAAAAGTATGTAAAGTTCAGGGATGTAAGGGAAGTTGACCATTATGGGAACGTCAACTTAGGTTGTCATTGTCATTTTCTATGATCGAGACGTTTGTTTATATGTTCGAGTCTTCATCATGGGACGGTCGGGGAAAGTTACTAGCAACCGCACCTTATTCGTTGGCTTAAATCTATTTGTTTTGTGATTTTTATTTAACAACCATTTTACTTCCATTTCCTGATAACTAACCTTAGGATCTACTCGAATGAGGATGTGTTCGAGCGTGCGTGTCTATCCTGTGGATTCGGGTGTGTATGCATGTCTTAGCTGCTTTGTTTGACAACGACCTTTGGTGAAAATCAGAAGCTTCACACCCTATGTCATTCTTCATCTCAATGAGAATGATTAAAACCCCGAGCCTTCTAAAAAAATACCCAATTTACCTTTTGACTTGTTACTCCTTAGCTTTAGAGGTGGAGATATGTATCCTTGCCAAGCCTATGATACGAAGCTAATCACGTCTGAGAAAATGAGCGTACCACTAAATGATACACCCTAGATTAGTTGAGTGATCTGAATGATTTCATTTCCATATTTCGTAAGGAGCTTAGTTTTGTACAGGTGATTTGGAACAAGAAAAAAATGCTTAACGGAAAAATCCTTAAGCACGGTTAGGATACATTTTCAGAATCTTTCTAAAGTCTACTTGAGGGCAAGTAGGATTCAAGTGGGGGGATATTTGATATCATCAAATAACGTCATAGTTTACTATCATTTATCCCATATGTTTTACCCACTTTTATGTAATTATTGCAAGATATTGGTACTTAATTGCTTAAAGTTTATTATTGCAGTAATTATGGAGTCACTTGTGAAAAAGAAGCAAAAGGCATAATTTTAGAGCTTAAACAAAGACATTTGAAGAAAGTTGAATTCTGCATCAATACGCCGTATCTAGCAAAGAAGATACGGCATATCAGCGCCAACTCATCACAAGAACGCGTATTGATCAATTCCCGATCTAGCGTATCTACTACTCTCCAATACGCCGTATGCACAGCTGTCCATCAGTCAAAGATACACATTAATTATGATTGATGGTAATTATTCTTGATTGATTTGATCTTATCGCGGACTTCAAGGAAATTAACCTTATACGTCGTATTCACCTCCTTGGATATGGCGTATCGAGGGATTTTCAGACACTATAAATACGAGACTCAAAAACGAGTTTTAGTGTGCAAAAACATATTCTCTGTATAATATACTTTTGAAGTTGAATTTCTCAAGCCAAAAAGAGGCAGGCCAAGTCGAGCACCCAATCCTACTACCATAGAAGACATCGTATAACTCCTTACTTTTCTTAATCATTCCGATTTTCAATTGTTTTGATGACGTTTTGAAATATAACAATGATTGTGGTGCTAATACCCTCGGGAAATAGCCATATTTATAAAATATAAAGTTTGGTTTGATTTAATCCGGCTTGCTTAATTTATCGTGTTGTTTAATTTAGTTTTCTCTCTTCAATACTGTTTATGTGCTTTGTGGCATGCGACCTGTCATTCAACAGGGTCTAAGAGACCAAACCAGTAACCTAGATGGCATGAATCGGTCTTCTCCATGTGTGTGTTTTTGTGTATGCCGTACGCAATAGATCACAAATGAAAACCTTGTCTTTACCTTTGATTAGGGAGCTTAGTTTGGACCGCAGGTACCCGATAATTATTCATCCAGTATTGTTCTTAGTTAATTGGTAATTGATTTTGGTGGTGGACTACCGGCGTATAAAGCAACATCACACATAAATGGTAAAAGATCCTGATGCTAAGGTTCTAAACAGGATCACCCACTGCTTTAATTCCCTAATGGAAGATTATACTTAGACATAAAGGATGCCTTTATAGCGGATAGTGTTCAACGTGACAGGTATTGTTCGTTCGTGTCTAGGTCTTAGGAAGAAGTACCGCCTAAGTCTTAAGAATGATATGCCACCTCGAGATAAGCAAGCCATTGCACTAATTAATTAAACCTGCATTTAATTGGATTTAATATGGTTAATACAATTTTCTATTATTTGGCTCATACCACTCTCTTGTCTTGTGTTATTTTGCTTTAGTTTATATTGCGCTTAAAATTGTTATTTGTCACCATAAACCTGTGCCAGTCTCTCAGGCTGACCCCCTCCCCCATCTTATTAGATAGCGTATATAGCGTAGGTTTAACCAGTAATTATAATAATCTAGAATAGAATAAATACTAATAGGATAATTGGTTAACTCTCACTCTTAGTGTTCGACACCCTACTTACCGCGAAGCTACATCCTGACCAGGTACTTTGCCCGTTAAAGTGTTGTCTTTAGGTTAGTCGGCTAAATATAAATGTAAAACCATGATATCTATAATTAACACCTATAAAACGACACATCAACCACCTTTAGTACTTCCACCAATTGCAACAAAACCTCCATCAATATCTTGATAGTCAGTAAGTAAGGCTTTGTTCCCTGTCATATGCCTGGAGCATCCACTGTCAAACCTTCCTTTGTATTTTAAAGCTTGTTGTGGATTCTCCTGCACAAAAATAAGAGAGCCAGTTTCTCTTAGGGACCCAAGCCACTACTGACTTGAGTCTGCCTTGTGGATCAATATAATTTACTCTTTTTGAGATCCATGATCCATTATTGTCTTTGGAGCCATTGTTTAAATCAGTCATTTTAGATCTCCAAACACAACCTGCTGAGGCCTTAACAGCAGTGACCCCATTTCCCTTAACAGTACTAACTGCTGTTTGCCCAGCAGTATTAATACCATTTATTCTAACAGTATTAACTTTTTCCTTTGAAACCCTGGTATTAAGTACTGTTGATTTATAAAAAGGCATTCTAATAGATGAATGTGACTTAGGAAAAGTATTTAGTTTTGATTTTGAAACATTCACTATATTTTCATGGGTAGCAGTATTAACATGCTGTTTGGCAGTACTAGCTGGTATTCTTCCAGACCTAGTTAAGACCGCAGTTGGAACAAATTTATTTTGATGATTTATTCTCTGAGTGTTGTTCCAAATTGGTCTAACTTCCCTATGACCAGTACCCTTTCTTAAAACAGATTCTTTAGGCATTCTCTTTTCATGAAAATCACAGTCTTTTATTAGATGATTGTGACTTCCACAAACAAAACAAGCTTTCTTAGTAAACCCAAAACCTAACCCCAGTTTTGAGTCATCTTCCCATTCCAATCTTTTCTATCTACCTTAGGAGATTGAGTGACCATCCTAGGTTTTACAGCTTGTTTATCAGATTTAACAGGTTCATTCCTAGCTTTAGTAAACTCAATCTTTTTAAAACTAGGTTTGATTGTTGTTTGGGAATCCTCAAACTGAAATATATCCTCATCATCACTAACCCAATCTTCAATAAGAACTTCATTAGTCCTAACAAAATTATCCTTAGGCACTTCTACATTAATATTGCTAGTTTGAGTGACACTTGCTTCATCATTAGATATACTAGCACTAGTCTTGTTTGCTGCAGGCCTATAAACAGAATCATCCAATCCTGTAAAAGATAAGTCAGCTAGTGGAGGCATGTAGTTCCCAGTAAGAAGAGGGGGAACTGCATGATATCCATTACCCTTTTTGAACCTATCATTTGTTTGACTGTCATCACCATCACTTGAACGACTATCAAAGACACTATTAATTACTTCACTATCACTTTCATTCAATTGATCTCCATAAACCAGACCAGTTTTATCTTTAGTACTCAATTGACTATTAATCAGTTTATTTAAGTTTTTAGAATATGTTTCAAACTGTTCTAGTTTAGCTTTCAAATCTTCTTTTTCTTTTAAAGTTTGATCTAACTGATTTGTAAGTCTAGTGATAGCATTACCTTTATCTTTTACTTCAAACTCGAATACAGCAATCTTTTCCTCATAGACAACTTCATTTTTCTGATGAACAATTAACTATGCTTCTACAGATTCTAGGCCTAACTGATAAGCTATAATTTCTAGATTAGCCTTATTAAGAGTTTGTCTCTGTTCATCAAACTATTTTTGAAGTTTTTCATATGTTTTAACATAATTTTTAGAACAAGATTGTACTTCCGTGTCAGATCATGAAGTGTAGGCCATAAGAGCAAATTCAGTTGGTTCATCTTGAGCTATATAACTATAATCATATCCCATTCCATCTTGAACAATCAAAGCATTGTCATGTACAACCAATGCATCAGAGGTCTCTACTGGTATAGTCCTTCTGGTGTTGTCCCTGCTCCTATGTGATTGGCTACACGGGCTCAAGGGGTTGACACGCGTGCTACAAAGAAACACATCAAGAAGGGAAATTTACACTAAAAATAGTCCAAAAGAAGCACAAGGCCTCTAACACAAGGATTTCCACGCTGGCAATCTGTGTGCTCACTTATTGATCCAACGGCCAAGAAAAGGGATCCAATGATTGCAAGGAATGAATGGTCAAAATCAAAGCAAGCAGGAGCGTATGTTGAAGACTAGAAGCTTTTCTCTTGCTCTATAAATAGAGGGTCTGCCTCACTCATAAAGGAGCACCTTTTTACTTTTCCATCTTTTTAGTGTAGTAGTACAACGCTTTTTGTAAATGTTTAGCTATGTAATTATTTTCAGTTAATGGTAATCTCAATCCAGCTTCGTACTACATTTTCTAGTTTATAAAAGTCAAATTTACTTATCCCTTGCAATTGTCTTTTCAAACTTTTACTTTATGCTATAATTGTCAAATAGTTTTACTGTTTTTATAAGCTCTCAAATCTTTTACATAAGCTCAAATCTAAATCTTAGCTGGTTCATTACTCAACTAAGCTCTAAATCTTAGTTGAATTCTATTTATACTCAAAAACTCTCATAATTACCACAGCTTTATGGAGGGAAGCCAATAAGGATGGCTACTAGGGACCACACTAATTATCCCTATGATAAGACTGGAGCATGTTGATCAGCTCTTGGAGCATTAAATAAGCTGTTTAAGAAGAGGCTTATGTAAGTTATCATTTTTCATTTTTATAGCTTAATTCTGCATTTAGCTTAAATAGTGCTTTGTACTTGCTTATTTCTGTTTAAGGTAGCTTATTGTAGCTTATATTAGTAGGTTAATGCTTAATATTGTCATTTAATAGCTTAGATCTTAGTCTGCTAGTTAATTTTACAAAACAGTTTGAAAAACCAAAAAAAATATTATCCCCCCCCGCAAATATAACTCAGCATGATCTGGTTTATTGTCTGCATAGATTTTGCTCAAAAGGTTTGATATAAGCTATTTTTACTCTGGTATTTGCAACTTGTACTTAAAATTCAGTTTAATAGCCAAAAATGAGGTTTAAGGATTTAATAGGTGTTTGGCTATGCAGTACAAAATTTAGTTAGTACTGTCAATAGCCTTTATGTCCCCTTTTAAATTCGAATCTTAAACTTCAAAAATGAGTTTATGAAGCTAATTTTAGGCCCATGTAGGCTTTAATTTGAATTAAGTGATCATTTTTTTTAAATTTTAGCATTAGATCATGGCATAGACATTTCAGTTTAAGTCTGTTCAGCTAATCATTGCTCATTTTGCTTTAGCTAGTGTTAAAGTTGTAGACGCAATACTTAGGTCTGCAAAAGTTAGTTCAATAGTTTTTTGCTTAAAAAATTGGCAAACTGTCATCAGCAGCTAAAACAACAAATAGTTTTTTAGAATTCAAATTTTGATTCACAAGTAGATTTTTAGTAATATTAATCTATTTTAGCTTATATTTGCTTTTAAAAGTTCATTAAGCAAATTTGTTTTAAGCTTAAATTCAGGCATTTTCTTTTGAAAACAAAAGTTTACTCACATGTACTGAGTAAAAGAGTTGTTTTCAAATAGCTTTTCTTTAGTCCTTGCTTCTTTTAAAGACCTGTTTCTAGTAGCTTTTGGCCAAGTATAAGATTATATAAGTTTGAAAGTTCATAAGGATCTGTTTTGCTTATAGAAAAGTAAGCCAAATTTGCCTTTAAGGTCTGATGGTAGCAGTTTTTCAACAAGTGCTTATTTGAAATTTTTAGCTTTTGGCTTATTCTTTTTGCTTGTCTCTAGTCTAAATTAGCTTATTAGGTTTGGTTTAGTATAGTAGTAGCTTATTTAGCCATAGTTTTAGCTTATCTTAGTTTTGAGTTTATTAAGTTTTCCAAAAAGTAAAAGATGGTTAAGTGTTTTCTGTCTAATTTTTAAGTTGTTTCATAGCTTAATTATGATCTTTCAAAAAGATGTTTCAACAAAATAGCTTATTTTTATCTGCTTTATAACTTTTCTTTTTAGGTTTTTGGAAAAATAAAAAAAAGGGAAGAAGGAAAATTATGAGTGAGCAAGGCTCGAACTCACAACCTCAACCCTCCTCAACCTTTATAACACTCAACACCCACACACTAACCACTGCGCCCTTGGGACTTTTACGTCCTAAGGTGCATTTAAAATTCTTTTACCCCCTTTTTTGATTCTTAGTTATAATAAGCATTTCGAATGCTTATTTGATTTTTCCCGGCTTATTGAGTTTAGCACTTTAGGATTTCTCATTTTTTTCTACATACTGCTTATCCTTAGCTACTTTTAGAAATTTTCTAGGACTTTTAGCTTAAAGTTTTATAATTTTCATGAATTAATTTTGTTAAAAACTTTAAAAAGTCATAAAAAATAGAAAAATAATCAAAAAAATAATTTTCTTTTTTATAAAATTTTCTTTTATTATAATTTAGGCTTAAGATTTAAACTTACTTTCGTAGGGTTAATATTTTGTAATTTTATTTTTTTAAATAACGGGATTTGATCCCCGTTCTCGTTTTCTTCATTTTTAAGCTTTAAACACCCTCGTTTTAGAATTTCCTTATCCTTTTCTTTTTAAATAGTCAAATAGGATTAGAAATAGTTTAGAAAAGAATTTAGGGTTTAATTTTAGTGTACTTGCTTATTTGTCGCGTTTTTATTAAATTCCCGTTTACGTTTTAATGCTTACATGTTTAATTGTCATTTCTTATTAACTTGATATCGTGCATTTATTTACTTGTCATTTTCATTTAGTAGGATTTAGGAAACCAATTCAAAAATCTTTGAAACCATTCAACACGCGCGATCACGGACTTTACCGATTTTCAATTCACACTTCGTCGAGGGAAAACGACCCGGGAGGTTTTTGAGACAACTTTGGTTAAAAGTTTGTTTCTTGAACCCGACAGAAAATACTTACTATACTATTATTTGATATAATCCTTATATACTTATATATTATATTATATATTATATAGTGTGTTCGGACGGATATCAAATTTTTGGCGCCGTTTCCGGTGAAGTGTGTAACGAATTTCGCGTTTTGTTCGAAGATTAGTGTTTTGAAGAACCTTCCTCGTGAAGTTATTTTTCCGTTTGTGAATATTTTTAAATATAAAAAAATACAAAAATATTTTACACTTCTATTTTCTTTTATTTTAATATTAAAAATAACCAATTGTTAATCGTTGTTACGGTTCACCTTTAGATTACGTGCTATAAGGAAAGTTTAATGCGGGTTTGATCAACATCACCCAAAAGGAGAAGGGTTATTCTAAATAGCGCCTCACGTTTACCAACTCCTCCGCTTTCTTGTACGTATTTTTAAAGAGCTACCGTGCAACAGTTTAATTATTCCGTTTGCCAAATATATTTTTTTCTTATTTTAATTTCTTTTCTCATATATTATTAAAAATCTAAAAATATTCTTCTTTATCCTCTTATTACATTTAATTCTTATCTTCTTTATCCTCTTATCCGTTTAAATTCTCGACATTTATCTCGTATAACCATTATGGCTGCTCTGTAATTGTGGAGGGTCCGTTTAATGTGGAAACTATCCGTGCTTTTTTTTGTAGTAGTGATAAGGATCCGAGATGAGTTTGTCTATGACCCAAATCCTTATTCTTATAATGAAACACCGAACTTCTTCAACCAACCTCCACAATACCAATACGAGACATACTCGTGTGAATTTTGTGGAGGGAATTCTCATCCGGGTTACGATTATCAAACAGGGAACACACCCGTCTTTGATCAGGGTCCCTGTTACAATCAAGACTTTGGATTTAACCAACCTCTACATTATTTTCCGAGTCAACCACAACAATTCCCTTGTGAAAATTGCGGGGGTCTTCATGAAAATTTTTAGTGTCAACCGTTGAACCAAAATTTCTATGAACCTAATCATTGCTATAATTCTAATTTTTCCAGTTTTGACCAATATCAACCCACGCAGTTTCCTGAAATTCATTATCCTCCTTAAACAACGGATACAGAAATATTGCAAGCTAGAGAAAACTGAATGGAAACTATTCAAGCCTTTTTAAAAGAGTATGATCATATACCTCCTGAAGAAAAGTGCATGGCTTTATTGCTAGCTGAGGAGAGATTTCTTAAAATTAAGCAAGCTATGGAAGAAGAGCAAAATCAACCTAAAGTTATGCATATAAACTAAAAAAATAAAAAAAAAAAAAAAACAAAAAAAAAAAAAAAAAATAAAACAAAGAATTGCTACTTAAGCTTATGAAAGATTTGCAAATTCTTAAGGGAATTCAACCAAAACAGGTAGAGCAGGAGGAGCCGGCAGCTCAAAATTTTCTTATAAATTTAAATTTTCCTATGGCTGATGATGATGAGTATACTGTTATATATAGGAAGCCTAAAGTAATCACACCAGACTTACCGATCGAGGAGCCCGATAACTCTCTAAATATGGGGGACGAGCATCTTAACACTATTCTGGAAACATAAAAGTCTAGTGTTGAGAACCTTGTCCCAATCCTAAGTGAGTTTAAAGGTATTTTCGAAGATATTTGTGATGTGCCGTTTTGTGATAATGATCATTCTGATGCTGAATGTGGACTTATTAACTCTTTGCTTAGTCGAGATATTTTGATCACATCTCTTAAGATTGATTTTCTTCCCGAGGAGTTCGACGGTGAACTCGATCTTATTGATCCAATTTTAGACTGAATTGATGGAAACGATTATGATGAAGACGATTTTGATGAAGAAGAAGGAGAAAATGACAATGATATTCTTTAAATAGAGGACGAGATTCTTTGTGAGAAATTATTAAATGTCAATCTTCTCATTAATAAGATCGAAGCGTTGAATCTTACTCTTTCTACTCCTTTTGTGCTCAAAAATCCCTCCTCTTCTCCTATTCTAGTTGTGGATAGTGACTTTCTTGTAGAGGAGGTTGATACATTTCTTGTTCCGGAAGACTCGATACCTTCGGGTATTGAGAGTGATTTACTCAGAATGGGATATCGTTTTTCTTGACAACTTACTTAACGATGATCGTATTCCTAAGTATGAGCGTTTTACCTTTGACATTGAGCCCGATGCACCGTGGATAACAATTTTGATGAGCTTTAAGAAGAAGAATGTTTGACCCAGGTGGAGTGTGAGATGATTTTCCTCAAATTTTGAGATGACGATTCATCGATTTGTCATTCGGACTTTTCTCTCATATCGCACCTACCCTGTGGATTCTCCTTTACTTCTCTCCACCGGGAGTGAAGACACCATTTTTGACCCCGGCATCTCTACTTAGAGCCAATGGCATCTCATCGGGATGGAACTTTCATGTGCTTTAATGTTTATCCCAACATTAATGAAAGTCCGATTGAGATTTCTCTCTTCCATTTGCTTTCTCCAAGGACGAATGAATTCGAGGATCGAGTCAAGCTATGTGACTCGGTTACCAAAAAACAAATCGCTTCGTGGGAGGCACCCCATGCTTATCCATCTTTCTTCTTTCTAATCAAAGGAGGTATGTGAGAGAGCTTTGTACTCTTCCGATTCTTGTTGTTTGTGCTTGTGATTGTTTGTAGGATGGACCTAAAAATTTTGAAGACTCTCATGTTCGGTGTTTTGTCCCGGTCCACTCGAGCTTCTTAGCCTTTGCTTGCCATTAGTTTGGGGAAATCCGATATCCTAGATTATTATCGACTAACATTTATCTTTTAGCATACTTGATAAACGGCTTGAGATTTTTGTGATACTTTCTTGACGCTTGGATTATGCATTCAACTTTTTGAGTTCTAGTATGGGGTTTTTTAAGTCTTAGGCTAGGAAATATTGAGGACCATATTTAATTTTAGTATGGGGTAGTATCTACCCTTTGCCCGTTGTTCTCACGTACCCCGTTTTCCCACAAAAATTTTAAATTTTTAAGTCTTAATATCAAGTTTATTGTTCATATATATAAAAAAAAATGTTGTAATGGAAAATAGAAAATAGTTGATAAAAATAATAAGTGTTGACACGAATGTAGGCTTTCCGTTGGTGAGAACGAAAAGTAAATTTTGACCCCCCAGTTTAATATCTTATCTATCCTCCTTAAGTCTATAGATGAATTTTGGGCTATCTTTTATACAAGGAGCTATAAAACGCAAGTCTAGCTAAAAAAGTCAAGACTTTAGCAAGTTCCCATAATTGATTTTAAATATGCGAAGTTCGATTTATTAGGCTAAGTATTCACGAGTTTCTTTATTAGAAATTTTAAATTGTGAAGAACAAGAGATGATAGAGTAGAGTATAAGTTTTGATGCTAAACATAGAATAGTTGGATTTCTTTAGAGCTTATAGAGGTTAATTGTGGCTTTTTGCTCCCATCGGCTTAATGAACATTATATAATTGTTGAATAAATAAAGTTACTTTAGGTTTTTGCGATTCTTAGTTTAAATCACTTCGTAGAGATTCCTTCTGGGTAAAGTAAGGTACACATCGAGGTTTTGTCAGTGTTGTGGGGAAATAGACTCCTAGACCATGGTCGGCTCGCATACCGATGTGGCAGTTGTTAAAAGACCACAGGACTTGAAATTTGGCTATAATAATAATAATTATGTAATAAACCAAAGCCGAAATAAGACTTCTGGATCATGGTCGGCTCGCATACCGATGTGACAGTCGTTTAAAGGGTAGAGGTAATAATAATAATAATAAAAACTATGGGCTAATAAAAGTTTACTGCCTCTTGCCGGCTCACAACCGATGTGGCAGTCTTCTAAATAAGGCACATAGTAATAATAATTCGAGACTGATAAAAGTTTGTTGCATCTTGCTGGCTCACAACCGATGTTTCAGCCTTCTAAAAGGTCGAGGAAATTATCGAGGTCGAAATATGTTTGCTGCATCTTGCCAGCTCACAACCGATGTTGCAGCCTTCTAAAGGACCAAGGTTTAATAATGTTGCTATAATAATAAGAAGAAGAATAAAGCCAAATTTCGACTCCGGGGTTATCTAAATAAAGCATCCATCTCTGGACTCGTAGTTGAGTTATTGCGGATGAAATAAAAAGGATAACCCCTAAATCATGCGAAATTAGAACCTTAATGTGGACCTTATTTTCACCATATCGTCTCTTTAGGAAAGGATTTCAAACTATTAATAGTCTAAACCGGGTTTACTTTATTAATAAGGACATAATTTATTTGTCACCAATAATAATAATAAAATCCTTAGAGGAAATTAGGAATAAGGGAGGAAAAGTAAGTACACAATTAGCTTTTATGAGTAGTGTTAGCATCATAACTTGTATTTTGCACTGATCTTGTTTTTAAGCTTGGCTTTTTGTGCTTATCCATTTGGACACTTTTTGTGCTTTTTGTTCTGTGATCCTAAAAGTTATCAATGAATAATGAAAGCAATACATTATGTCACACATGAATAAGTTGTAAGTTGTAAATTATGAAAATCATAAAAATGGAAAAAAGTTTTGAAAAATGGGAAAAAGGGGTGTTTTAAAACTTGTGATTTCTTAACTCTCCCCACAAAAGACTTTGCTACTTTTCAAAGGATTAGTTTGGGGAGGTTTTGAGGTATTTGGTTTTAGAGCATATAATATTGCGTGAGGACACGACAATCACTTAGTTTGGGGAATTTTGATATGTGAGAAATCACATATCCTTTTTATACCAAAAATGGCCCTAAAATGAACAAATTGTGCAAATTATGCTTGTATATTGCTTGTTTTGTCATTTGTGATGTGTAGGTACGGATATTGCAAAAATCACAAGAAAACGGTCAAAACCGGACAAACACGAACACGGGAACGGATAGAGTGCACAAGAGCCGGGAGTTTCTAGCAAAGGTCAACAAAGTCAACCTTGGTCAACCATTGGTCAACCCACAAAAAGACAAAACCTCAAAAATGCCAAAAACAGCCCTCAAAGTTAAATCAAATTTCATAAATGATCCTTTAAACACTAACACCGTTAGTCCTTTTAATATAAAAGGCTAAAGTGTTAATCACTTAACCTTTCATTTATACTCTTAAAAACCAAAACCCTTAAAACCTATCACCGCCTAATTTAAAAAAAACACAGGCCCAAGTCAAAAATCCCCATTTTAAACCCTTCATTCAACTTTCAATTGATCTAGGAAAGGGCGGGCGGGAAAATAGTTTTACCTGTTTACACCGTCTTCCCCAATTTACAACTTCAATATTGCTTCGATTAAAAATGCAATAACCTTTTCTAGAAGTAATCCAACATTGCCAAAAGATTCTTAGTGCCAAGTGACATCTCAGCAACAAGAAGCGTCATCAAACGCTTGTGATTGGCTACACGGGCTCAAGGGGTTGACACGCGTGCTACAAAGAAACACATCAATAAGGGAAATTTACAATAAAAACAAGCCAAAAAAACACAAGGCCTCTGACACAAGGATTGCCACGCTGGCAATCCGTGTGCTCACTTATTGATCCAACGGCCAAGAAAAGGGATCCAATGATTGCAAGGAATGAATGGTCAAAATCAGAGCAAGCAGGAGCGTGTGTTGAAGACTAGAAGCTTCTCTCTTGCTCTATAAATAGAGAGTCTGCCTCACTCATAAAGGAGCATCTTTTTACTTTTCTAGCTTTTTAGTGTACTTATATTAGCTTTTTTATTAATTGTTCTTAGCTTATGTAATTTTCAGTTAATGTAATCTCAATTCCATGCTTTGTACTCATTTTCTAGATTAATAAAAGTTCAAATTTACTTATCCTTGCAATTGTCTTTTCAAACTTTTACTTTTATGCAAAAATGGTCAAATAAGCTTTTATTGTTTTATAAGCTCTCATACTTTTACATAAGCTCAAATCTATTCTTAAGCTGGTTATTTACTTAACTAAGCTCTCTAAACCTTAGTTGAATCTATTATACTCAAAACCTCTCATAAATTACCACAACTTTTATGGAAGGGAAGCCAATAAGGGATGGGCTTCAAGGACCACACCAGCTTATCCTAAGATAAGTTGGAGCTTGTTAATCTGCTCTTAGAGCATTAATAAGCCTCCTTTTTATAGCTTAATTCTGCATTTAGCTTAAATAGTGCTTTGTACTTGCTTATTTATGTTTAAGGTAGCTTATTGTAGCTTATATTAGTAGGTTAATGCTTAATATTGTCATTTAATAGCTTAGATCTTAGTCTGCTAGTTAATTTAACAAAACTGTTTGAAAAACCAAAAAAATATTAGCATAATATAATAGCTCTTGTTTCTGTTTTATTTTTGCTTAATTTACTCAATAGATTGTTAATAAGCTATTTGACATCAGGTATATCAACTTGTATCTTAAAATTCAATTTCATAAAACCAAAAAAAAGGTAGAATGATTTTAATGGGGCGGTTTGCTTATGGCAGTACTAACTTTAGTTAGTACTGTCATAGCCTTTATGGTCTTTTAAATTAATCTTAAACTTCAAATTTGAGTTTATGAAGCTAAGTTTTAAGGCCCTTGTAGGTTTAATTTGATAAGTGATCATGTTTTTGTAAACTGTTAGCATTAGACCATGCTCATAAACATTTCTAGCTTAAGTCTATTCTTGCTAAATTCATTGCTTATTTTGCTTTAGCTTTAGTGTTTTAAAGTTGTAAAAGCAAGTACCTTAGGTCTGCATAAGTTAGTTCATAGTTTTTGCTTTAAAAATTCCAAACTACATCAGCAGCTAAAACAGACAAATGACCCTTTTTCAAGATTAGTTTTCAGCAGGTAAAAATATTTTTATATGAAATATCAAAATTAGTTCCAAGTAGATTTTATGGTAATAGTAGATCTAATTTCAGCTTATTTTGCTTTTAAAAGTTCTTAACTATCTGTTTTTAAGCTCAATTCGCAGAATGGCTTTTAAGACCTTTTTCGTAGTAGCTTTATTTGCCAGTTTAATATGATATAAGCTAGAAAAGTCATAAGGATCTGTTCATTCCCTAATAGAAAATTTAAGCCAAAATATGCCTTAAGGCTGTTGGTATGAATTTTTTCAACAAGTGCTTATTTGAAATTTTTAGCTTTTGGCTTATTATTTTTGCTTATCTCTAGTCTAAATTAGCTTATTAAGTTAGGTTTACTATAATAGTAGCTTATTTAGCCATAGTTTTAGCTTATCTTAGTTTTGAGCTTATTAAGTTTTCAAAAAAAGTAAAAAAAAAATGGTTAAGTGTTTTCTGTCTAATTTTTAAGCTGTTTCAAGCTTTAAGTGACTTCAAAAAAGTTGTTTTCACAAAAATAGCTTATTTTTATCTGCTTTATAACTTTGCTTTTTAGGTTTTTGCAAAAATAAAAAAGGGAAGAAGGGAAATTGTGAGTGAGCAAGGCTTGAACTCACAACCTCAACCCTCCTCAACCTTTTATAACACTCAACAACCACACACTAACCACTGCGCCCTTGGGACTTTTACGTCCTAAGGTGCATTTAAAATTCTTTATACCCCTTTTTTTGATTCTTATTATAATAAGCATTGAATGCATTATTTGCTTTTTCCCGCTTATTGAGTTTTAGCACTAAGGATTTTCTCATTTTTCCTGCATACTGCTTATCCTTAGCTACTTTTAGAAATTTTCTAGGATTTTTAGCTTAAAGTTTTCGTGAATTAATTTTGTTAAAAACTTTAAAAAGTCATAAAAAATAGAAAAATAATCAAAAAAATAATTTTCTTTTTTATAAAATTTTCTTTTATTATATTTTAGGCTTAGGATTTAAACTTACTTTCGTAGGGTTAATATTTTGTAATTTCATTTTTTTAAAGAACGGGATTTGATCCCCGTTCTCGTTTTCTTCATTTTTAAGCTTTAAACACCCTCGTTTTAGAATTTCCTTATCCTTTTCTTTTTAAATAGTCAAATAGGATTTGAAATAGTTTAGAAAAGCATTTGGGGTTTAATTTTAGTGTACTTGCTTATTTGTCGCGTTTTTATTAAATTCCCGTTTACGTTTTAATGCTTACATGTTTAATTGTCATTTCTTATTAACTTGATTTCGTGCATTTATTTACTTGTCATTTTCATTTAGTAGGATTTAGGTAACCAATTCAAAAATCTTTGAAACCATTCAACACGCGCGATCACGGACTTAACCGATTTTCAATTCACACTTCGTCGAGGGAAAATGACCCGGGAGGTTTTTGAGACAACTTTGGTTAAAAGTTTGTTTCTTGAACCCGACGGAAAATAGTTACTATACTATTATTTGATATAATCCTTATATACTATATATATTTACGTATAGCGTATTCGGAGCGTATCAATATTCATTATCATTTTTGAACCTATCATTTGTTTGATTGTTATCTCCATCACTTGAAAGACTATCAAACACACTATTAAATAATTTACTACCACTTGAACCATTTTCATTCAATTGATCTCCATATCCTAGACCAGTTTTATCTTTAGAACTTATTTGACTATTAATTAGTTTAGTTAAGTTTTTGGAAGATGTTTCAAACTGTTCTAGTTTAGCTTTTAAATCTTCTTTATCTTTTAAAGTTTGTTCTAACTGATTTGTAAGTCTAGTGACAGCATTACCTTTATCCTTTACTTCAAACTCTAATACTGCAATCTTTTCCTCATACACAACTTCATTTTTTTGATGAACAACTAACTGTGCCTCTACAGATTCTAGGCCTAACTGATAAACTACAATTTCTAGATTAGCCTTACTAAGAGTTTGTCTCTGTTCATCAAACTGTTTTTGAAGTTTTTTATATGTTTGAACCATAGGTTTTTTTAAGAACAAGATTTTACCTTTGATGTCAGACCCGAAGAAGTTTTTGAAGTGTAGGCCATGAGAGCAAACTCAGTTGGTTCATCTTGAGCTATATAACTCCAATCATATCCCAATCCATCTTGCACAATCAAAGCATTATCCTGAACAACTAATGCATCAGAGGTCTCTACTGGTACAGTTCTTCTGGTGTTGTCCCTGCTCCTATACCCTGCATCTCCATTCCTGTTCCATTGATTTCTTGGTGCTTTACATTCCCTAGCAAAATGGCCTCTTCTATGACAGTTAAAACATTCAACCTTAGCTTTATTAAAACCTACAGGTTCTTTGCCATTGAAGATTAACTTTCTTCCAGTCTTCTTATAAAAACGCTTAACCCTCATAGAAAGCATAGCCACCTGTCATTTAATGTCCATTTCTTCCCAATTATCCTGATCAAGCTGCTCTAGGTCTTCATCATCAAGTTGTGGTCCACTTGACTGATCAGCAAGGAATGAGAACATTAGATCACTAGTATATGATGATGAAGAGGCTTGTCCTTGAGAGCTATGGTCTGCTGCAGTAGAAACACCATTAGCAATATTAACTTCATTAATACTTTTAGTGTCTTCTGCAGAAAGAAAGGCCACATTCTGTGAGTTTGAAGATGATCCATAGGAACCTTTGATGTCAGCTTCAAACACTTTTAGGTTATTATATAGATCATTAATATCTATTTCATTTATACCCTTTTTGTTTCTCATGATCAAAGTTATGTTGTTCCATGATGAAGGTAGAGCTCTTAGAAATTTTTGATTTGCATCTTCATTTAAAACAGTTGCACCATAATTTCAAGTTGGCTGATAAGTTTTTGAAACCTATCATATGCTTTGTCTAGGCCTTATGTGTCAGATACAGAAAAGTTTTCAAATTGTTGCTTCAAGACAGTCTTCTGCATCTTCTTAGATTCAACATTGCCACCAAATCTACTCTTGATAGTAGCCCACAAAGACTTTGCATCCTTGATTGTATGGAACCTTAGTCGATACTCATTAGGAATAGCCAAAAGCATAATGCTTTTAGCTTTTCTTTCTTTTTGCCTTTGTAATAGTGCTTGAGCAGTCTTTGGAGGTACTTCAGTTTCAACATAATTTTCATCTTTTGTTGTTTGTACAGGTTCATCACCATTCATGATTACTTGCCATAAGCCATAATCTGTGTTTTTGAGGTACTGCTCCATCCTCATGCTCCAAAGGGTATATTCACCCTTCTTGAGCAAAATGGAAGTATTACAATTAATATCATTTGAGGAGATTCACTGTGCCATTTGTGGTGCAGGCTCTTCACCAGACATCTTGTATGTTAGGTAGAGTTCTAGATCTGGATTAGTTCTTCTTATTCAGAGTTTCTCTACAAGCTCTGATACCACTTGTGAGTCCCAATGAATAGATCTTCTTAGCTTGTTAAGGCTTAGTTAACTTAAATAGATTCAACTAACTATATGTAAACTTATGATTATGAATACTACAAGTTATGTGGAAAGTCTAACTGTCAATACTAAGAATAACAATGTAAATAAAACTGAATATATAATGATTGGCAAATATTCTGCCTAGTTACAGAATGGGGGGGGGGGGGGGGGGGGGGGGGGGGGGCTAGCTAACTATGAATTGATATGAAAACTGATATCTCTAACTATGCCGTAGGGTCCTTTTATACACTAAAAGAAAACCCTAATGGGCTTACAAAACGCGTCAAGTGATCATGCATGATCATTCCGTAATATAACTCATGCTATCACTATATGCCAGTACTAACTATTATACTAACAAGTACTAAATATAACTACTACACTAACTATAACCTGGCTCCTAACATGTAACAGGCAGTACAACTAACTATAAGCAAACAGTACTAATGTAGAGAGCTCTGAATACCAAATCTTACATCTTCAAGACTTGACATCCATGTTGGTCAGTGTATGCCTGTGCTAATACCAAGTCAATCCAAAGGTTCTCACATCTCATGCTGTGAAAAGGATTTTTAGGTACTTAAAAGGTCAATCAAAATTAGGCCTTTGGTATCCAAAAGATTCTCCTTTTGATTTGGTAGCATACACTGATAGTGATTATGCTGGAGCAAGCTTGGATAGGAAGTCTACAACAGGAGGTTGTCAATTCCTTAGAAGTAGATTAATATCATGGCAGTGCAAGAAATAGACAGTGGTTGCAAATTCTACAACTAAAGCTGAATATGTGGCTGCTTCAAGTTGTTGTGGACAAGTGCTTTGGATTCAGACTCAACTACTTGATAAAGGGTACAATTTTATGCATACCAAGATCTTTATTGATAATAACAGTACTATTTTCATAACTAAAAATCTTGTTTTTCATTAAAAAAAACAAAGCATATAGAGATCAGACATCATTTTATAAGAGATTGCAATGAAAAGAAATTGATTCAAATGATCAAAATCCATACTGAGACTAATATGTGTTCGATTTACTCACAAAAGTCGTTTATGTAAGTAGATTTCAATATTTGATTGCTAGTATTGGAATGTTAAATCCTTAAAGTCTGTTATCTCTTTATGTTTTTGTAGAGTTTTATATGAATTAGTACTATTATTTAAGTCGTTAAAAGTTTCTGCTATTAAGTATAATTAGTGCTGCTAGTTATACTTAATACTGCTGAGTTAATACTGTTAGTTATACTTAATACTGTTAGGTATAATTAATACTGTGATTATTGTGAAAATTGCTATGGATTGTATTTTCTTGGTTTTTGGAGTAACATTTTGCAGAAAAAGCAAAGAAAAATGTTAGATTAATGATGGAAAACTTTGTTATAAAGTCAAAATAAAAATGAAGTTTATAGTGAAGAATTGTGGAGATTAAAGATAAAAGAGAGTTTTAGTGAGACATTGGTAAGAATAAATATAGAAAGAGAGCTGTGGTTGAAATAAAAACAGACATAGTGATTGTGATGAAAAAAAAATGAGAGAAGTTGTGAGTTGAAAAACAGAAAGAGAGTTGTGAGAAATAAAAACAGACGGCTAATTTTGTTTTTTTATGGTGATAAAAGAAATTGAGAGAAGAGTGGGATTTGAAAAACAGAAAGAGAGTTGTGTGAAATAAAAATAGACAGAGTAATTTGGTGAGTAAAAGAATTAAGAGAATAGGTGAGTTGAAAAACAGAAAGAGAGCTAAATATATTAAAAACAAACAGAGTATTTGGAATGGAATTGGAGTTAATGCTGATGACTCAAAGTTAATACTGCTAGTAGAAGTTAATGCTACTAGGCATAAACTTACTACTGCTGGTAGATTTTAATGCTGTTAGGCATAAACTTACTATTGCTTGTAGAAGTTAATGCTGCTAGGCATAAACTTACTACTGCTGTTGAAAGTTAATGCTGCTAGGCATAAACTTACAACTGCTGGTGATGGTTAATGTTGTTGAGGGTATTTTCATAAATACTTCGATTAAGGGTTTAAATCATTCATTTAATCAATTTCATTCAATCATATACTCTCTAATCACAAACCCTAACTCAATTTTATCATTCATCATTAAAACCCAATACAATGACGACCTTAAAGTTTGCTGATACTCATAACATGGTTGCGTTTTTGTCTAAACTTGCTGAATGTGAAGGATTTGAGCAGATAGTGGATTTTCTGAGTGCAAATCCTATAAGATATGCACTAACGATCAACCCAACTATATATACTTTATGTATTGAACAATTATGGGCTACTGTCAAGGCAAAAACTATCAATGGGGAAGTACAGTTACAAGCCCTAGTGGATGGAAAGAAGATCATCATTACTGAGTCGATTGTAAGAAGAGATCTTCAACTTGAAGATGCTGAAGGTGTTGATTGTCTACCCAATGCTACCATCTTCGAACAACTTGCATTAATGGGGTATGAGAAAATTTCTTAGAAGCTTACTTTCTATAAGGCATTCTTTTTCCCATAATGAAAATTCCTTATTCATACTGTTTTACAATGCCTAAGTGCTAAGACTACAGCATGGAATGAGTTTAGTAGGATTATGGCATCTGCAATTATATGTTTAGCTACAAACCAGAAGTTCAACTTTTCAAAGTACATATTTGAAAGTATGGTGAAGAACTTGGATAATGTGTCTAGAAAATTTTGATGTATCCAAGGTTTGTACAAGTGTTTGTGAATCAACAACTTGAAGGGATGCCTACTCACAAGAGAATTTATATTTCACCCTCTCACACTAAGAAGATATTTGGGAATATGAGAAGGGTTGGAAAAGGTTTTTCTGGAAGGGAAACACCATTATTCCAAAAAATGATGGTACAAGATCAAGAAGAAGTGGGTAAAGGTTCAAAAATGCCAACTGATCCCTGTCACACACCCACCATTATTCAACCATCAACATCTCAACCTCAAAAGAAACAAAGATCAAGAAGGTCAAAGAGAAAGGACACTAAGGTACCTCAACCTAGTGGTCCTACAACCAATGTAGCAGATGAGGTTGTCAATAAGGAGATGGATGACTGTTTGGTGAGAGCTACCACTACTACTTCTAGCTTAGAAGCAGAGCAAGACAGTGTTAACATAGATAAGACCCAATCCAAGGCAACACCTAATGAACCAAGTTCCCCAGGAACTAGTTCAGGTGGTGGTCCTAGGAGCACTAAGAATCTGGGGGATACAATTGGCTCATCCTAGGTCTAGAAATGTATCTCAAAACTTTCTAATGATCCCTGCTCGCAAGATGTAACACACTTCAAAGTGGTAGGATAGTCTGAAGTTGAGCGAATTTGATGGCATTATGTTTAACATTTGTACTAGCAGTACTAACTAATATAACTAGCAGTACTAACTACTTAGTCTATTTCTTTAGTCTTTAGCAGTAGTATCAATCTTGAACCAGCATTAGTAAAGTAGTACTAGCAGTAGTAACTCAAAATTCCCAACAGTTTCCTCTAATGAAGCTAGTTTGGGTGATCAGGAGGATGCATCTAAACAGGGAAGGAAAATTAATGACATTGATAAAGATGCAGAGATTACATTGGTTGATGAAACTTAAGGGAGGTATGGTGATGATCTAATGTTTGATACATATGTTCTTGATGATGAAGAAGTATTTGTTGTAGAACAAGGAGTGTTTGATAAAGATGTGAACTTAAGTGTTGATGAAGTCACTTTGGCTCAAGCACTTGCAACTTTGAAAAGTGCAAAAGTTCAGGAAAAAGCCAATGTTGTAGAAGAGCCAAGTGAATCAATAACAACAACACCAACACTTACAACAATAACTGCTGCTACAACAATTACAGCTGCTAGCACAAGACCCGGGGCTAAAGGGATTGTTATTCATGAACAAGAGCAAGCACCTACACCAATAGTTTTTTCACAACAACCATCACAGGCAAAGATTCAAGACAAGGGTAAAGCAAAAATGATTGAACCTGAATCTGTGAAGAAATTGTCAAAGAAAGATCAACTCAAGCTTGATGAGGAAGTTGTTCAAAGGTTACAAGCTGAATTTGATAAACAAGAAAGGATTAAAAGAGAGAAAGCTGAAGCCAAAATTGCCTTGAAAGAAACATGGGATGATATACAGGCAAAGATTGAGGCTGATTGCTTATTGGCTGAAAGATTGCAAACAAGAGAACAAGAAGAGTTGACCATTAAAGAAAGGGCTAAATTGTTTCAACAACTCTTAGAGAAAAGAAGGAAGCACTTTGCAGCAAAAAGAGCAGAAGAAAAGAGGAACAAACCACCAACAAAAGCTCAACAAAGGAGTATCATGTGTACTTATTTAAAAACCATAGAAGGATGGAAGCCCAAAGATTTGAAGACCAAGTCTTTTGCAAATATTCAAGAATTATTTGACAAAGCAATGAAAAGGGTAAATACCTTTGTTGACTACAGAACTGAGTTGGCTGAAGGAAGTTTAAAGAAAGCTGATGCAGAGATAGCACAAGAGAGCAGTTTAAAGAGAGTAGGAGATGAGCTAGAACAAGAAAGTATTAAGAATCAGAAGGTAGATGAGGATAAAGAGACAACATAGCTTAAAAGTCTGATGGAAGTCATTCCTGATGAAGAGGAAATAGCAGTTGATGCTATTCCTTTGGCTACTAAGCCTCCAAGAATTGTTGACTGGAAGATCCACAAAGAAGGAAAGAAAAGCTATTACCAGATAATCAGGGTTGATGTAAGTTCAAAGATGTACTTAGTGTTCAGTCATATGCTTAAAATTTTTGACAGAGAAGACTTGGAAACTTTGTACAAGTTGGTAAAAGCTAAGTATGGATCAACAAGACCAGTAGAGGACTTGGATTTAGTTTTATATGGAGATTTCAAGACAATGTTTGACCCACATGTTAAAGATCAAGTATGGAAAAATCAATCAGACTACAGAGTATTAGAATGGAATCTATATGACTCATGTAGAGTACATTCATTGAGGAAGCAAAATGTGCACATTCATATGTTGGTAGAGAAGAGATATCCCCTTACACCTGCTGCAATTACTGATATGTTGAACAAGAAGCTTAAAGCTGATCATTGGAATGAAATGTGTTATCAGCTTCTTAAGCTCATCACAAAACAGCTCAAGAATCAATGAAGTGTTTGGAAGCATCCACCTAGTGATTAATGAAGCTTTCAATAAAAGAAACTTCAGATTTTCAAGTAAAATATCAAGTTTAGGAGAGGATTGTTAGGATTAAAAGCTTCTTGATTCTGTTTGAAGTTACTGCTGCTCAGGTGTGTGTTACTACTGCAAGCATAAATTTAATGAAAAATATGCTAAGTAGTTATTACTGCTAGTTTATAGTTACTAATGTTAGTGTAACTTAGTACTGCTAGTGTAACTTAGTACTACTAGTATATGTTAGTACTGCTAGAGTAAAGTTAGTACTGCTGGAGAAGATTGAAAAAAATATTCTAAGTAGTTACTACTGCTTGTACATAGTTAATGTTGCTGGTGTATCAGTTACTACTGTCACTGTTCAGAGTTAATGTTGCTATTACAAAGTTACAACTGCTGAAAAGATTAAGACTGCTAGAAGATTTTCTACTATCAGAGAAAGGAAAAAGACTGCTCAGAGAAAAGATAAAGATTGATTGGAGATCAAGATTACTTAGTTGATAAGGATTGTTATTTATAGAATAGATCTTTGAGAATATTCTAAGTTTTAGGAATATATTGTAAATCGACTAGGACTCCTTGGTGTATAAAAGGAGGTCCTAGGGCATAGAGTTTGATATCTTTTGTTTTGATATCGTTATAGCTTCAAGGTTTTGTAACCCTAATACTAGTTAGAGTACTTGTATTAATATATTGAAGCTTTGTTTGTTAATCTGTGTATTCATTAGAATTATTGTTCTATTGCATATTCTTCTTATTGATCAAAGATTAGATTCCGCATAATCTTTGATATATTTTACAAAGTTTCTATCATAGTTGTGTAGGATTTATCTTGCATAACTAAACCTTACACAAGCTAAGGAATTCAAGATCCATTCAAGTGGGATCAACAATTATATATTATATTTCTTATGATCTTAAGGAAATAATGACAACTATGAATCAAGGGATGAGTTTTGCAGAAATCAAGCAGATTGTAGCCCAACGAGTGGCTAATGCTATCTACAAGGCTAAGACCCGCGTGGCTCGCAACTTAATGAACCGGTTCGAACGACAGGAAGACAAGGTGGTAGAGAATGCTAGCAATAAGAGTAAGTGGGAAGGTGACCACGATGGTAGCTCTAGCCATCTATAAAACAAAGAGCATAAGGTGATTAGAGCACACACTACCGGGCCAAGCAATAAGATAGGCTATGTTAGAAATCTACCATTATGTAACAAGTGCAAGTTTCACCACACTGGCCCGTATATGGTAAAATGTGGCAATTACAAGTGGGATGGCCATCAAACTAGAGATTGTAGGAACCCCAGTCCCGAGAGTAAAATAGAGGCCTTCAATGGCAAAACAGGAAGTTGAAGGTACCTTTTATGAGTGTGGAATGCTAGGGCATTACAAGAGTGATTGTCCAAAGTGGAAGAGTCAGAACCATGTGAACAAATACTGGAAAGGAAAAGCTCGCGGAAACAGCATCGTGGCAAATAATGTTAATGTTTAAGGAGAGACCTTCTTGTATTACCTAGTGAAACCTACGTTGAAACTTTGTTGGACTTTGTTTCCTATAGGAATTTGTGTTATACTCTCTTTTAAATTTTCGTTGTGCTATGTGGATGATTTAAATTATCTATCAAATTTATGTGTCATGAAAACTTCGTCGATTTTACTTTAATCCCCTACATATGTATGCAAGCCACTCCTTAAACTATTATAGCCTTTTTAAACATTTTTACAATCACTTTATAAACCATTTCCCTACCATATGATAAACTATTTTACCATTACTAATAAATCGTTTAAGAAACTAACATTTTATAAACTATTTTATAATCACTTTATAAACTATTGTTACTATCGTTAATAAACTATCTTACTATCATTAACAAACTATCTTACTATCGTTCAATCAACCATCATTTTATATACTATTTTACTATCACCTTATAAACTATTTTTACTATTGTAATAAACTATTTTACGATCACTTTATGAACTATTTTACTACCGTCTTGTGAGCTAATTTGTTATCATCTTATAAACTATTTTTCACCATCTTATAACATATTCTCTTAATATCTTATATACTATTTTTCTAACGTCTTAAAACCATGTCACTACCACTTTACAAATCACTTTGTCATTTCTTTATGAACTATTTTATCACCGTCACATGAATAATTTTACTATCGTCTTATAAACTATCTTACCACTATCTTGCAAACCATTTTGTTGTCATCATATAAACTACCTTGTTTCCATCTTGTAAATTATGTTATCACACTATAAAACTAGTTTGATACTACTTATTACATAACATTAGTATGCCAAAAATGTGCATTGCACTGTTAGTCCTCAATTATACATAGCCTGATCACCTATGTCTAATTCAGGAAGGACCATGCCTTGATGAGAGTAGTCACCTTAAAACTTTTGTCAAAACCAATTTTCTACTTATATCCCTAAAAAGCAAAGTTTTATGTGCGTATTCATTAAATGTGTCTATCATAGGAAACTGAATTAGAAATCATAGTAACTAAGTAGGCATTTACTCCACCTTATTGCATAGAGACAACATCATCTTACGCCAAATCCTATGTCAAAAAGTTAAGACGCATTACTAGTCATCCTAAGACAATCTGCCAACAAGTTTGGTCACCATTAAGGAATTTACTAAATCACCCATTCAAACGTCGACTTAATACCATAGAACTTAGTATTTTTGGCGCCATCACAGGTATAGATTCGTTATCACCTTAGAAGGGAAAATGTTGTAGCTGATGACTTAAGCATAAAGGAACGGATTAAGCCGCTACCAGTTTGAGCTTTAGTTATGACTATAGGGTTAAACCTTCCTGTTCAGATTTTGTACGCTCAAGCTAAGGAGATAAAAGAAGAAAATGTCAAGGAACAAAATCTTTGTGGCATGAACAAGGAGTTTGAGACTTGTCCCGATGGGACACTTTGCATTGAGAAGCAAAGTTGGTTGCCATATTTGGAGGATTAAGGGATTTGAATATGCATGAATCGCATAAGACTAAGTATTCCAACCACTCTAGATCTGAAAAGATGTACCATAACTTGAATAAATTCTATTAGTGGGCCAACACGAAAGCAGAAATTACCACTTATGTTAGTAAGTGTTTGACATGCTCGAAGGTTAAAGCTGAACACCAAAAATCATCTGGTTTATTGGTACAACCTAAGATGCCCTAATAGAAGTGGGAGGAAATCACCATGGACTTTATTACAAAGCTACCCAAAACATCAAGTGGTACGATACCATTTGGGTGATTGTTGATGGTCTTACTAAGTCTGCACAGTTTTTACTAATGAAAGAAATTGATTCGATGGAGAGATTAACGAGACCTTACTTGAAAGAAGTGGTCTCGAGGCATGGAGTGCCGGTCTCTATCACCTCTAATAGTGATAGCAAATTTACATTATGTTTCTGATAGTTACTCCAGAAAGCGTTGGGTACTCGTTTGGATATGAGTACTGCTTACCACCTGCAGACCGATAGACAAAGCGAGAGAACAACACGGACGTTGGAAGACATGATGTGAGCCTATGTGATTGATTTTAGAAGTGGTTGGGATAGACATCTACCTTAGGTAGAGTTCTCATACAACAATAGTTATCATAGTAGCATCAAGGCCGCACCATTTGAGGCACTTTATGGTCGTAAGTTTCGTTCGCCTGTTTGATGGGCCGATGTCTGAGATAGTCAACTCACTATCCCAAAAATCATCCATGAGACTCCTAAGAAGATTATTCAGATCAAGAGCATATTTCAAGCCATGCGTGATCACCAGGAGAGTTATGCTAATGTGAGGCATAAACTGCTAGAATTTCAGGTGGGAGATAAAGTCATGTTGAAGGTTTCACATTGGAAAGGGGTTATACGTTTTGGAAAATAAGGATAGTTAAACCCAAGGTATATTGGACCTTTTAAAGTTCTAGCCTAAGGTTGGACCCGTTGCTTACAAACTCGAACTTCTTCAACAATTAAGCAAAGTTCACAGCACGTTTCACGTGTCAAATTTAAAGAGGTGCCTATCCGATGAATCACTCGTTATTCCTTTAGAAGAGATCAAAATTGATGACAAACTCCACCTTTTTGAAGAACCAGTAGAAATCATGGACCGATAGGTCAAGCAACTAAAAAAGAGTCGCATCCTGATCATTAAGGTGCGATGGAATTCCAAGAAAGGTCCTAAATTCACCTGGGAACGAGAAGATCAGTTTCAAAGCAAATACCCTCACCTTTTCCCAGACACCTCTCAACTGGATGACAACAACTGAGTTTTGGGATGAAACTCTTTTAACAGGGAAAGACTGTGACAACTGACTATTTTCCCTGTTAATATTTTATTATTAACTAGTCATATTTTATTTTGAACATATACGTACTTAATTTAACCTAAAACGGGAAGTTATTCTGTGCATAACAAGAAATGTCTTTGGACGCACACCGACCCTAGACTAAGTTTAGTCTACATTATTTTAAACATATTATCAATCTTATGAGCATTACTTTTACAAGTAATATACATTTGGTTTTACCACTTTTTACGTAAGTCACTTAAACTCGCGTTTTAATGCGTACATGCATATACAAACTACCCAATACCCTCAACACATTTACTAAAACCCTCAAATACTTATATACATCTAAAAATTAATTATTTCCCTCCCCCATGACTCAAATAAACCTCCCCCCTTAAGGTTTACACACAAAATATAACCAAATATTTATCTTGCATTATTTTACCAACTAATGTACCAATTTGTCAAAGTCTCTTACACAATTACTTACACAAGCAAAACCTATTCTTTCTTACACCAAAACCTACGCCCCCTTGCTTCATTTATTGTTTATGCTTCTTGTCATAGATATTTTCTAAGCTAGCTTTTTATATACTTATACTTCACTTCATTTGTTACTTCTTATTTCCTCACCAACACAAAGCAAAATCCTCTTTTTCTCTCCCAATAAATTTGGCAGCCACAAGGTCCCTATAGAAAACTTATGTAATCAATAACACCAAAGAACTAAGAAGAAATCTAGAGAGAGAGAAAGAGGTTAGGAGGATGCTTCTAGTGAGAGAAAGTAAACAAGAATACACACTTAGATTATGAGAAAATGAAACAACCAATCAATACCCTCTCCACACATGGAGAGGGTATTTCTACCTATTATATAACCAGCCATAGGCTTGGTCCATGGGATTTCCATGGGCTTTTGCTTATTTAGGCTATTTAGTTTCCAAATATTGCTATACGAGCTATCTAACGATATAATAGAAGTGACCGATACTTTTCGTGATCCTAACAATCTCTCCCTAAGAGAGGTCACTCCATTTTACAAAAACTTAAGCCTAGCCTACAATACTTTGTCTTTAGTCTTGTGCTTACAGACTTGATTTCTTTACTTCACTTGTGAACATGTTGTAGTGATCTTTGACTTTAAGCTTGTTTGACTTGTTATGTGAATCTTGAACTTCTTTGAGATCATCAACCAAGCATAATATCTTATCATCATCTTGTGATCTTTTGCCTTCTTGTGATCTTGTAACTTCTGGACCAACATGCTCATACTGTTCTTGATGTTGAAAGTGTGTGTAACCATATTTCTTGATATTCTTTAACTTTAACACTTTATCACTTTGTGGAGGACGTACGATATCAACTTAATACTTCGTCACTTCAAGAAAGACGTACGGTATCAAAGTAGCGGAAGTCTTGAAACATGTGCTCGAGCTTTTATGATGTCTTTATATATGTCGGTCGAGTATGATCATGTGGTATTAGCTTCAACTTGTCATCGGGAAACTGCTACCACCGTCAGGAAATCTGCATGAATGGGTTAGTGATAAACAACATATATGGACGAAAGTGGCTTTGTCACTACGTCAAATACGGTTGTAACAACCACGGTTCCCTGTTATTCAGTATAAATACTGCCTGTGATCAGGTAGAATTCTATAGAATCTTCTTGATAGGGTTTCGCAGCTGCGCTAGCCGTTCTCGTTACCGGAGCATCTCAAAGTAGACAACACGGTAAGAGTGAACTGGTAAGTTACTATCTTCCCGATTAAGCCATCAATTCGTGTTCAGCTTTCCTATGTACAGATACCCTTGTGAGGCTTCCCATGGCCATAAGATTGAAAATTGATTTAGAAAATCAGTCGGTGTGTTAAATTGCAAACGATTTTTATGAAACACCAATAGTTTTATCTTTTCAAAATTCATTCGTCAATGCATAAGCTAGACCGAATCGATATCCAGTATCACAAGCTCGATCCGTATAGGATCTCACAAGTCACCTACCAAGAGCTTTTTTAATGTTGGCTCAAGCAGGATTTCCATCTTCACTGTGAATACTTAAGTATCACTCGGATGTTCCGGCACAATCACAAGGATAATGCGTAGGACTCTTAATATATTTCTCGTTATTCACATTGTGTGAATTAGCAAGCATAATTTTGACAAGTGTCCTAATGAGATTTATGGATGATCTCTTTTGGCTCTAGACTCAATAGTGCACTTTGGTTTTAGTGATCGGAGGCTGGAGCAGACTGCCACCTTTTCAATACCAACTAACTCGGAGTGAGAAAGTTGATAGAAATGCATGTAATCTCCGTGAGAAATGAAACATAAATCTTTTGAGAGATTTTGAGTGGCTAGGGAGGGTTATGCATTGCATCACTGGGTCCATGATGTCAGTCTTCAATGTCAGCAATCATCTTTGTGATTCTTGACAACAGATGTATTGACTCGGTTTTTGCCTAAGTATAAGGAGGGCTTCTTTCTTTTCACCCTTTATCTTAACTTTTCTTTTTAATTCTTCAACCCCTTCAGCACTTACCGAGACTTCATAACTAGTACCTTGTTGGGTTTGTTCCAGTACTAGCTCTATCTCAGTCGGCACTTTTCCCTTAATCTCACTTTACTCCTTTTTTTCATACCTAAGGACTTCTACACTATCTAGTGGAATATCCCTGGGTAGATCCTTTCAGTTCTGGTTGGATCATGGGAATGGATACCTAAGCTTAACCACCATATAACTCCAATACATTAATTTAAATGGTCGGTCTTTGGTACTTCCACATTTCAGCCAACACATAACCATTTGCTCCCCCTTCATATGTGCATCGATTAATCGAAAGAGTTTAGCACATATATTGGTTAGCGTATACTAGAGATCTTGAAATTCACATCTTTAGTCATATATCTTAATCACATATTCTCCCCTTATCAAAAATGTCAAATCTCTTGATATTTTGGATATCAATTGATTCAAATAGTCATGGTTTCGGGGAAAAATATAACCAATTATTAACAAGCCGATTATTGGAACATTTTAATGCTCCTCCTCAAATTATGAGGGAATAATATGGTGTTTGAGTAAGTTAATTTGAATTTATTTGAATTTACTAATAAATTCTTGAAAATTCGTACTCAAACACTATATATGCCTAATTATAGTCTACACTATTTATTTACATATTCACAAGAATTATTATATACGAGAGATAGACCTGAAAGAAGATAGGACACAATATGACAAAATCATATTGTCTGTTCTAGCAGCTTGAGGTCATTCCCGTATTCTCTTCTACCGATGAACTTCTCTAAATTCCGCATCAACTTCCTCTCATAAAGCTGTTTGTCGATATCCTAAACCATAACCCGAGCCCTTTGTTTTTCTAAACCACTCCATTTCCTCTTTGGCAGATATTCCATCCTTATTCCCTTAGCAATATCATTAAGAGCAGACCGAACATCATCGAGTGTGCCATCACTGAATTTATGGAGTTCATCAGCGCACATTAATCTGTTTCTGTTGTTCTGGTCCTTATATATCACTCCTTTAAGGTCTGAATTTGTAGTGTATGTGGTCTTGTTTATGAGATTTGACCTGAATGTGTCTGGCTTGGTAAGGTTGAGCTTTTTTTGGTAACTTTCGACACCTAATTGAAGATCTTCCACCCGCCTTTAAATGACAATCCGTCTGGTGAACATGCGTAATGTCACATTCAAGTCATACTGTTTGTCGATTATGAGATTGGCCAACTTCTTTTGAACAAGTAGAAGTAACATGTCTTCTATGTCTTGTAGGCGAAGTCGTGGGAAATCGCCTTCTCTAAACTTGTACAACTTCTGATCCTCTCGACGAACTTCAATCTCTTCCAAGTGACCGTAGTCATACTTCTTCATAATCGTAAGTCTGGTAACCGCAATGATTCTTTTCCTGGAGTAGACATCCTTTGATGACGACATGTTGGCAGCAAACCCGTAGAAATATTGACGTTTGGAACCCCAGTGTGAAGTACCCCAATAAGCATGTTTATCATATGTCACCTTCACGGGACTCCACAAATTTTGAACCAAGTCTTTAATGCATTTGATGTCATATGTAGCGGCCTTTGTCTTCGTAACTGAAGTTGAGTACCGTCTGCTTAAATCTCCACCTTTTAGATATTCCAGGTCTTTGTTGATGAAGAAATCCTGAGGGATAACTTGACGGCCTCGATGATCTCGAATCAACAGGAGAGGTTTGCTGAGATCGAACGGATACGGTTTGCCTTCAGGGTTATGCCAGTCGAGTTGTTCAATTGTGGCCTTGGAACATTCTTCAAGATGGTACTTTAATTCTATAAGACTCTTCCAAGTGCCTTTAAGTAGCTCGAATGTCGGTCCAACAAGAATTTATTGAGTCAGATCTGTAATGTTGAGCCGATTCAGGACAAATGCTAAGAAGTCAAATGAGGTATCCATGAGCTTATCGAATGAAGTATGAGGTTCTTTAGCATGAGCAACTTGACTAATCCAGGTCTGAGGAGGTCGGGAGTCAACATGTTGTCTTTTATTCCAATCAGAATCAGGAGTTGGAGGTCGTTCGGGTTTTTTGAACCAGTCAGCCTTGGAAACCTCCTTGTCAGCGGGTTGTTCATCATTGTTACCCATGTCAAACTCTTGATCTTGTTGCACTCCCGAGTCATTAATTGTGTGACTTGGCTCCTCTGCATGGGCAGACTTTCCAGAATGCTTATGTTGAGATTAAGAGGCATCTTTAGAGGTTCTTGAAGACTTCTTTCCCTTTGACCTTGAATCTCTGGATGACTCAGCTTCTTTGCTTGATTTCCTTCTTTTCGTCCCTCAGTCTGATCCAGCGGAGGGGTCTTGATCTTTGTCTCTGTCATCTCGACTCCTCTTCAACGTAAATACTTCACCATATGTGTTGAATAGATCTTTGTCAGTGTTGTAAGACTCGACCAATGCATCATCAAGCTTCTTTTTGTAATCAGCTATAAGATGTGATTTTCTTTCCTCCATCTTGTCTAAAAGAATCTTTGTAAGCTCAAATTCGGAGAGTGATACGGCCGCCTCATAAGTAGACTTTGGTTGTGAGGAATACCTTGTCAAGACTGCAGCTTCTAATGATTCTGTGACATTTTTCTCTATCACATGATTTGTAAAATCTGATACTGCTTGAGGGAGAATCTGAGGAAGTTAAGTGTTGACTTCTTCTTTAATAATAGCTCTTATTGATGTGTCAATGAGTTCTATGTAAGCATTCTTCTCATCCTGAGCTTCTTGTCTGCAATCTAAATTATGTGCTTGAATGGACTTGTTTATTGCTTCTCCAAGTTTGTTATCAATGTAACGATCAACTATAGTAGGAATGGAGGAGAGAGCTTAAGCATACTGGTCAACTTGATTTATCTTTAACAGATCTTTTTCCAAGTTGGTGACTCTGTCGTTGAACTTGAATACAGAAGAAAAATCTAGAAGAGAAGTAAATGAGGTTGTAGCTTCAGAAGTTGTTGGTGTTGGAGTTAGTGTTGCTTGTGGTGGAAGAGGATTGAAGAACGAAGGTGTTGGAGGAATAGTTGTAGTAAAACCGAATGTAATTTTAGTAATTGCCATTGCATGACGAGCTGAGGTTTCTATTAATGAAGCAATCTCATTGTCAGCTGGAGAAGGATTCTCAAGATTTAGGAGCTTGCTTGTAAAGTCGGAAGAGACAGAAGAACTTTGTATAGTATGTCAAGGACCGGAGTAAGGGTCACATGAGCGTCTTCCTCTACTTGCTCAAATCCTGACTCTTGAGACGCATTTTGTTGTTCTGGGGCACCTTGATCAGTATTGGTCATATCAGCATCTTCATTCCCTAAATTCACATTCACATCATCATACAGTTCCTTAGTGACCTCATCATCATCTTATTCATCTATTGTTTCTTCATCATCAATCTTTTCTTCTTCCTCTTCATAGAATTATGTGCTAGACTGATTGAGAACAAGAATCTTGATTCTGTCTGACTCAGTTCCATCACTATCAGTCTTGTCGTCATCTTTATTTGTTTCATCACCTTCTTGGTTATCATCATCATTAGCATCATCATCAGCATCATTACCATCACTTTTATCTTCAAAATCGTTTTCATCATCTTCGTCTTCTTCTCCACTGTCACTCCAAGACTCTTTCTTACTTTCAGACTCGTATATGGGTACATCGGGAACCCCTGGTATAGTACCAGTTCCTTCATCTACACCAGTCGTCTTGAGATGTTGCTCATCAGGAACATTTGACTGAGTGTTAACTCCATCACTTGAGCCACTTGCGTAAGAACTGTGAAATTGTGTCTTGCTTCTTTTAGTAGCCAGCTTCAATTGTTCAGCTTCAGTTAATGCAACCTTAGATAATACAGCTAATCCTTTGGCTTTTGGCATCTTTGCAGGTTGCTTCTTCTTGTCAGATTTAGCCACCTTAGCTTTAGTCTTGATTCTGATACCTTTAGTAGCTTGAACAGGCTTCTGCCTGGGAGATGTGTTAGAATCAGCTTTCTTTCGAACGTACTTTGGTTTTTGAGTTTTCTCTCCAGAAGCAAAATCATAATATGTCTTGTAAGCTTTGGATTCCAACATTGCTTGGTTGTTAATTCCTTTGGGAAAATGGTACCATATACTTGAGTATCTTCATGTCTAGAGATACATCTCATAACAGTAAACATGGTGTCATCTCGAGCAGTTTGCCAAAACATCTTGTTCCTTCTTGAAATAGACTGATCCTTTGACATGAAGTAATCAATAATGATCTTTGTGAATCTAGGGTATGACATCTTGTTGGTCTTCTTAGCTTCTTTGTATTCTATCTGGAACATGAGATCTTCCCATAGTAGATACACATAGTCGATGTTCTTCTTATAGAACATACCCCAGAGGATTTGAGCACGGGACAGATGAATCTTATCCATTACAGTTTCTTTGCCACTTAGGCACTTGTCGATGATGGTAGAAAATGCTCTCCATGGTTGGTGTAAGTAGTCAACACTCACATCAGAGAGGTAGATGATGTCTTCAGAGTGCCCAAGATCTCTAATGAAAGAGAGAATATCATGTTTTAATGGGAGGTCTTTAAACTTTTGTCCTGGAATTTTAGGGAAAAACTAGATAATTTCTCTAAATATCAACATCGAGAAAGACTTTCTTCTTATCTATCATGAATCTGATGGATGACTTATGAAAGGAAACTGTAGCCAAAAATTCTTGCATATAAATGGCAGGAACTTCTACAGTGATTAGGAATGCTTGGTAGAACGGAGTGAAAGCTGGAGCATCCAGCACCACTTGAAATGTAGCTTCTTTTGGTTTGATGTCTATTTTGAGTCTCATGTTGCATTTCCCAAACTCAAGACGGTCCGTAGGGGCAACAAGAGCATCATCAAGGGATTTCTGTTAAGCTTGAGTTGTATTCATGTTTCTGCTAAGATTTGACCAAATAGTTTATATATATAACCAATTTTATATATAACACACTATAAGGCCTTTGATTGTTAAATACTTAAGCTTGATTCATGTTGTGATATCATTATAAAGATTAGGCTCATTAAGGCATTTAGCATGTTTGAATAAGATCTAATCATCTAAAGGGAAACTTAATTGGGCATAATGTGAAATGCATTAAGACAACTTAAATAGTGCTTCTTAGAATCCTATTCAAACTAACTTGTAGAGAATAAGGTAACCTAAGACATGTTTATATATTCTTGTTGAACCTTAATATATAGCCTACTTAACTTACTTAGATTGCATAATTAACCAATTTAAATTAGCTACCTAACTTGAGTTTTAAATTGCCTTCAGAAAGAAATTCAATCTTAAAATTCATTGAAATCCATTGCTAAATCGTCTCCTATTGAGGAGTGTTAATTCGCCTCCTATAGAGGGTTGTTAAATCGCCTCCTATTGAGGAGCATTAAATCACCTCCTATATAGGGTTGTTAAATCGCCTCCTATAGAGGTTGTTAAATCGCCTCCTGTAGAGGTTGTTAAATTGCCTCATGAAGGCATATTGTTAACTCTCCCCGTGAAGGTGTGTTGTTAACTCGCCTTCTAAAGGGAGTTGTTTACTCGCCTTTTGAAGGTGTTGTTAACTCGCCTCTCAAAGGCAGTTGTTAACTCGCCTTCAAAACTTATATTACCACAAACATGAAATTTTAAGTCTTATCACATGATTATTTAACTAGCCTATCATTTATACATCACTCATAAGCATTCATAACAGATTATAACCACAGAAATGACAAGAACATTCAAAAGCATGTTTAAGCATTTTAACAAATTCATACAAGAAAAAACAAACAAGAAATGTCTTTTATGGCTCAAACACATTTAAGGAAGAGAATAAAAGCGTCCTAGCACAAAACCCATAAACATATTTCACTAAATTCCAAAAACCCAAATTTTCGCAAACAAGAATAATTCAAAACCCCTTTGAACGTTCGACCCATGATTAACTACAATGGGCGAGTAGTCTATACACTTAAAGCATCAAAACCCATCATTTAATTTTGGAATTGGTCATCTTTTAATTTTCGTGAACCCTAAACCAATTTCTAGGGCAATCGAGCTAAAAAACGAGTTACAACCTAATTCTTTTTAGCTATGAGTTGTTTAGAAGATAAGGAACACTTTTGTAATTTACCTTGAGGCTTGAAATGGTCTTGTTTGATGGTCTTGGAGATTACAATTTAAATAGAGAGGGAAGAAGAGTTTAAGTGTGTTTGTGTGTGCTTTCTAATGCCCCCTAAGGTCTTATGTGCTTTCTAATTTCCTTAATTAGTTTCCTAAGCCATACTATAGTTTCACAAATGGCACAATTCAGTTTCTTATATTAGTTTTTATTAGGCCAATTTAAGTTTAACACATGGCACAATTATTCCCTAAATGTTTTAACTATTAACTTAAGAAACTTATATTTGTACATATACTTCCCTAAAGGCATAAACACATAACAAAATAAGGCACACGAAAGCCAAACTTCATTAACTCCCTTTAATTGTTAACCCGTTATTTGGTTTACAACTTTTCCTTAACACAAACTGATTTTTATGAAGAAGATATTTGACATTTTCTCCCCTTCAAACAATTACCCGTATTCTATAATAAAGAAGCCGTAACGTGTTTTGAGTGGTCAAATGTCATTGACAATGATTCTTTCCAGATGACTTTTTGATATAAATAAATGAAAACAACACCATATAAAATAAGATTTCTCTATTTAACACATAACGCACTGAAACGTACACTCATAGGATATATAGAATCACGTTGTGTGATGCAAAGTAATCAAAAAACAAGGCCTTAGCATGGTCATAAAGTAGACCATCCCAAATTAATTCAATGTTGTTAGGCAAGTGTTCTTTTTGAAAAACTTGCCTTTAAGATGATGACCGGGCTGCTATCGGAAATAATAGCAAGCCATTTTGGCATGTTTTAAAAGCTTTAAACTTTTGCTCGAACTTCATTTACAACCTCGATCATATTAAAATGACATTACTAAGGCTTGTAAATGTTATCGCTTTTCAGAAGAACATGTTTATAGACACATTTTATATTTTTTGATTTTTTAATTTTAATTTTGTTTTTAATAATAAAAAATTTTATAAGAGAGAAAATCAATTTAGTGTTATTTTGTTGAAATGATATATACATAATATACAAGAGGAATAAGAATAGGTACCAACCACTATCTCGTCTTCATCTGCCATTCTTTTAGTGTCTCATGAGTAAAACTTCTCATCCCCAGCTTGTCGATAAGGAATTCAATTCTTTCTCGATATAGAGCCTTGATGAAGATGTTCGCCAACTGATATTTCGTTCTGACAAAGTAAAGCTCGAAGACTCCATTCTCCACTTGCTCTTTTATGAAGTGATATCTGATGTCGACATGCATTGAAATCGGGAATGTTGAACATTAGTTAACAGCAGAAGGCAATAGCGTTTTTGTTATCACAGTACATTGGAATTTTATTGAATCCAAGGCTATAGTCGGTAAGTTGTGATCTCGTCCAAAGGACTTGAGCACAACAGCCGGACAAGTCTATATATTCAGTTTCCGTACTGGATATCGCAGCGCTTTTCTCTTTTTGATGACCAGCTAACAAGTCTGTCTCCCAACAGTTGCATACTTCTAGATGTACTACGCCTTGTATCTTGACAACCCGCATGATCAACATCTGTAAAAGCTATTAAAGCAATAGCAGAATCCTTCAAGTACCATAGTCCCCGTTTGACAGTTCCTCTTAGGTATCGAAAGATTCTTTTTACAGCATGTAGGTGCTTTTTGGTAGGCCCTGCATGATACCGAGCACACATACAGACAACATATACCAAGTTTGGTCTACTGGATGATAGATACATAAGGGTACCAACATTGCACGAACAATGTTTAGGATCAATCGGCTATCCCTTGTAAAACCCTCATCGCATTTAGATAACTCCACCATTAAGTAATCCACTCGGTCACAAATTCCATCGTAATTTCCTGTAATTGATTCTAGAGATATTTTGATTTGGATTTTAAAAAGATGCCTCTGGACTCAGATAAAATGCTGCAGTCCGTTGAAAAATGAAATATTTATTTACCATCATTGACTATCGTTGAATTAGAACACATTATCTCAGAAAATTTATCACAGAGTTCAGTAGTAGAAGCAAAAATAATATCGTCAACATAGATATGTACTAAACCAGAGAGGATAACTTTTGCCTTTTTGCTGATGAACGTAGTGTGGGATCAACTGTGCCTTTAAAGAATCCAGTGAGAGTAGCAAAACGATGACAATGGATTCATACCACGCTCATTGAGCCTGATCAAACCATATAAGAGCTTTCCTTCACTCTAAACACTTGCTTAAGTTGTCATGAGATCTACAAATCCAATCCATGATTGTGGCTAACATAGACCTCTTCACGTAAAAATGTCATTCAAAATAGCCGACCTTCAAATCAATCTATAGACATCATATTTCATATTAGCAGAATGCGAGAAATAACCAAACTGTCCTAGTCTAGCCCGAGAGCAAAGGATTCTTTCAAAATCAATTCCCATTCCTCGACGGTAACCAATGAGCTATAACCAACCTAGCCTTGTTTTTCAAGATTCCCCCCCCCCCCCCAATTCATCTAATTTCACCTTATAAACGATTTAAAGTTGATGATCATTACTTATCTAAGAGGAACAAGGTTCCTATACTTCAAGACGTTTGAATTCATGAAGCTCTTCTTGCATACCTCAATCCAGACAGATTGAGTTAATGCTTCTTTTATACGTCTAAGGGCTCACTAAAGTTAGGAAGGCATCATGAGTAAAAGAACAGGGCTAGTTCGGTGTAATAGGAGTCTTATGGAAATAGGATCTAGAGTAGTTCACCAATTAAATTCTATAACGAAGATACTTTATCCATGTTCTGAGTGTTTTTGATTTGAGTGTCAGAGTGGCACAGTGCATGAATCACATCTGTTTGATGAGGATTCTACAAAAACAATGACTAGAATTGGAATTCCACAATAAGAACGTACTCATAGTGGCGAACCTTAAGGTCATATGAAAACATCTTTCAAGTCACTTAGAGTGATAGCTTGAATTGTTAATTGTTGATGGTTTGAGAGGTGCTTGGAGAAGGTGCATCTTGATCAACTAATGTTGAGGAAGGTGAAGCGGTTGACTCAACAGGAGCAGGATCTTCTACTACAAGAACTGGAGAGGCAACGCTAGCTGGAAGAGAGTAGAATTTATCAAACACTGGCTGAAACACAAGATCCTATTCTTCCTCTATGGTGGTTATAAACAGTGCTAAATGGCGGAGGGTTTGGGAACTACACCTTAGAACTGGGTGTTGCAAGAGCATCTCAAGAAGCGCGGTTTCTAAAACTGCTTTTGTATCAGAATCCATTGTTGTTCAGCTCACCAAAATCAACAGGATGGTTTTCAATATTTTTTGGGTAACGTCTGTTTGATAAAAACAGTATAGCTTTCTTCAGTTGGAGAATATCCCGATGAAAATACCTATATCACTTCAGCTTGAAGTTTGCCCAAAATTCTCACTATCACTATGTATTGGTAGCAAAGTGCAACCAAAAAACGTAAATGTATGGGGGGGTGGGATAAAGTCGTTTTTTTCAATCATGAAAGAGCTCATAAGGAGTTTTCCCCATGACGGTGTCGTATAAGGTATCATGTTTTGGGTGTAACAAGCGGTAGCTACTTCTTCGGGCCTATATGAAATAACAAAGATTTTTGCGTAGATTAACATTGTTTCGAGCGCTTCAACCAGAGTGAACGCTTTTGCCTTTCAACAACACCATTTGTTAAGATTTCACAGCAATCGATGTTTCATGAAGATACCAACTCTGATCATAGAAGTCTCACAGAGTTTTGATTGACAAACTCTGGTTACCTTTACCTGTACGATGTTCTTGACAGGTTGCATCAATCTAACTAGTATCATTTTCGAAACTAGTTATAAATCCGAGCTTCAATCCTTTGATGCTAGAAACTTTACCCAAGTGAAGCCGAGAGTAATCATCGCTAAGACAAGGATGTAACTTGTCTTTCCATTTAACCTATCAACATCGCATAGGCCCACAAAGATCCCTGTGCAAAGATATAGTATTTCTTGATTCTGGTTGTCTTCAGATTGTGTTTTAAGTATTGTTTCTTGCTTTTTCCTATAACACGTGCATAACACAAATGGTCCTTTTCAAATTTAAGTCTGGGAAGACCACGTACTAGACTGTTTCTAGCCAAGTGATTAAGAGCACCAAAGTTTAAATGAGACAGACGTTGATGCCATAACCATGACTTAGTCTTTGTGGCTTTTGACAAGAGACATATAGGAGAAGACGCCATCATATCCCCAATGGACAGTAGAATACAAAGTACGTTCCTCGACATCGCTAAAAGTAAATCAACACCTTCCAATTACTGACAAAACAAGTAGTGTTTTTCTGAAGAGCTACATTAAATCTAAGTCTGCAGAATTTGAGCCAACAGAGAATAGATTGTGTTCTAGTTACCTTCACATAATAAGGACCCTTTCATATTGTGACATTCACTCCCTATCTGATAAACACCCATAGGACCCCATAATCATCATCAACTTGCTCAGACCGGATTTTGACAGTACCGAGAGACTATAATGAAATTGGTGAAGCTGAGGAGTCGATCTCCGTCATGTGCTTGAAGCTGCCATAGTCCAAATACCACAAAACAATTTGGACAACCTTCAAGTGCGATAAGAAGAAAGAAGAGGAATTGAGCAAACTGAAGTACGGAATCCCCGAGATGTAACCAGGTTTCATTCTGTTAGTCATCCATAGATTTTGGCAACCATAGGTTTGCTGGTTAGGAACAGGTTTAGGTACTTTAGTCTGCCTTTGTAATAACTCTAGTTACTACATGTTTGGGGGCAACTACTACAAGAGGAATGGGAACCTTAAGAGGCACTTTATTAGTGGCGGTAATCCTAGTTAAAGAGCACGCGATTCCAACTAAGGTGAAAGTCCTTCCAGTGGGTTTCCATTTATATCCAACAGATTTAAACACCTTTCTAGTAGTTCCAAACTTTTCTCTTTTTAATTTTTCTTAAGGCAATTTATCACGCACAGTTCATATTATGCATCAATATCAATTAAACATATAGCATGATTAGCATCAAACAAACATTCATTGCATACAGAACAAAGAGCCTGAGCACCTTTAACAGGATGCTTAACATGTTCATTACAAACATTTTAGAATCAGAGTTCTTTTTATTCAAAATAGATTTAACTTTTTTTTTTATTCCCCTAGATTGGACTTCTACTTTATACTTCTCATTACTACTTGGTGTTTGTGAAATCCTATCATTCTTTGTATTTCCTGAAGGCTTTGATCCGCTAGCCACTAAGTAGAAAGGTATTACACCTATAGAAACAATAGAGGTCAGATTAGATACTTTAGGAATGTTGCCTGATGATGTGACAGTGTCAGCAAATCGAACTGTTTTCTTCTTGTTAATAGGCGTGACCACAACTAATTTCTCACTAGGTTGTGAAATATCAGGACAAGTATCTCTAATATAACCTAGCAACTCTTGAATCAGCTTAACATACATACATGCTAAGTAGGATGCACTATCTAAAAGGTTTCATGATTTAGCTTGTTCAACTACCTCCCTAAGAATAGCAGCTTGTTCCATAGTATGCATAAGGTAGTATTCATGAGCTTCCCTATTATTCTTAACCTTAGGGGCCAAAATTACTAGCTTAACCTTATACATTCCTGGAGCAATAGTGGCAGCGCATTTGAACATCTGGGCAGCATTACCAACTTATGTCACCTTCCCTTTTAATTTTCTAAAGATCCTTATTTAATGTTGTTATGACAAACACTTTTTTTGAAAGTTAAGCAATTTAAATCAGAAATATCAATAGACTGTTTGATTTATCTTGAATAACCAAAGATTCGGTTTGTTCCTTAGCACGAACACAATGAATGGTTTAATTGAATCATAAAGTTGTTTATAAGTCTGTTTCAAATGCTCATTCTCAGCAATTAGTTTTGTCACTCTATGTTCCAGTTCAATGTTGATAGTCTCAATTTCATCTAAGTCCTTTTTCACACTTTCACTGGTAGAAGTTTCATTGACAGGCTTAATATGTGCTTTCAACTTCTTGATATCGTTCTTTTGCTTAACTCAGCTTTCAAATTGTTTTAATTCAACAATTGATCAAATGAAGGTTTAGTTTGGTTTACAGATGTGTTATTCTTTTGAAAAATTTCTTTATTGATTTGCATTGCAATTTCAAGAGAAATGCAGTGTTGTTCAAGTTTAGAAAATCTTTTTGAAAGTCTATTATACTCATTTTTTTCAACCATGTTATTGTTGTTTGATAAGCTCAGCCTCAAGGTCCAGACACTTGTTGCACATTTCCACATATTTCACAGAATCATTCATTGGTCAAACAAAAAGAATTCACATTTACAAGAAGTATTCACATCCAAAAAAGAATCACAATAACATACATAATATCTTAAGAAATTATTTTATTCCAAAGTCCGATCGTTTACAACAATAATTGGTTTCTTTTAAATTTCAAAACACAATTTGTCTACATGATTACTTGTTGAACAACAGCTTCCAATTATTAAAAACTTTTTGTACTTCTGTTACTCGTTTATTAAAAGATCTTCATCAAAAACATTAAATATGTCTTTTAAAGTCTTTCAAAATGGAATTATTTCATTTTGAAAAATAGCTTTAGTGTGTTCAAACCCCCATCCCCTTCTGTTAAAAGCATTGGCGGATCCGCTTTTTCACCACATTGTATCCAAATTGGCTAAGAAGTATTTCAGCTTTTAAGGCTTGTATTAACCATTGTGGGGGGGGGGGGGGGTGGGGGGGCTTCCCTTAGAAAGTCCCAGGAGCACAATTTTGACAGGCGGAGAAGCATATTGGTCAATGCAATAACATTACCATCATACAGCATTGGCCTAATCTATTGAGCTTTCTTAAGATAGAAAGATCTTTAGATAATCGATTTAACTCAGCATAATCACTTGGTTTAGTGTTAACTTTCTTTTCTAAGACCATTGGATCACTTTGTTTTAAAAGCATTTTGGATCGACTTTCTTCTTCAATCATCAAAGTCTCTTTAGAATCAACAATTAAAATCACATTGGTTTCCTTAGCAATAACATTACCGTCATACAGCATTGGCCTAATCTATTGAGCTTTCTTAAGATAGAAAGGATTTTGAAAACCAAGAGCTTGTTTCAGGTTGTTATCATAGAAAACGTGGTTTCGTGAGCATATGCATAGTTTGCGCGGATTGACCCATTTTACAAACAATGTTGTCCAATTCTTAAACGTTCTTTTCCAAAGCAATTTATGTATTAATATTCTTAGCTTCTTTTTCCTTGGATTCATTTTTGAAAACATTAAATGTTTTTGTTAATAATTCATTTTCCTTTAATTGTTCAGAAAGAGTTTGTTTAAGATTGTTAATTTCTTTTTCAAAATCCGCAAACTGTGCATGTTTCTTCCAAATTATATCATCTATTATAAGTTTTTCTCGAGTACCTAAATCCACATTTTGTCTTTCTTCTAGTAATTTTACCCGTTCTTTGTATATTTCAAGCTCAGCAGATAAGGTTTCATTGGCAATCAAATTGTCTTTATTGACCTTGTTATAGTTAGTTACTTGATTTGACAATTATTCAAACACAGATAATATCAAGGCATCTTGTTATGCAGAAGAATTTGTATCCTGAACAACTGCATTTTATGATTCAATCAGATACTGAGAGTACGAAATGATATTACTATCACTGTGTATCTCATTCTCTGAATGTTCCACAAAATTAGAAGGTTCAGAATACGGCATCTTTTGCATACTTTGATTTATTATATCATTATTAGTGTGTTGGTACCTCGGAGAGAACATCTGATCCGTAACTAGACAAATTGGCCATAAGAACTGCTTTGGCTGTAGAGATCTCATCACAGTCAGAATCATATGCATCCAAATCATCTGCTTGATAAGCTGCATTGTGTGTGATGACCGATTGTGTCACTGGACCTTCTGCAATACCAGGATCTGCCAAGAATTCCAATTCTTCCTCAGTAAGAACTTTACCATTTCCTTGAGCTTTGACCGATAGAAATTTTTCCCTGAACCACGTAACATCCCTTTTCCTCTTTGGCTTTGGACACTGTCTTGCCATATGACCTTCCCTTTGGCAGTTAAAACACTTTACAATCCTTTGTTGACCTGAATAATTCCCTCTTGTTCCTGAAGTATTAGCTCTTGTTCCTGAAGTACCAGCAGCATAAGAATTTTGTCTCCCCTGAAGTGGTTGAACATTCACTCTTCCATCATGAATAGTTACATGTTGTATTAGGTTGGATGAGTTTCTTAGCTGATTCTTGGTAGATGGGAAACGAGATGTGATGACAGTAGACAGAAATGACATCATTTTGTTGATGGCATCAATAGGGTCATCTCCTTGCTTAAACACAAGAACTGCTAGACCGGAGTCTATTTAAGGAAATTCAGCAAGGTGTGTCTGTTGATTAACTGTGGAGACAGTATATTCAATTTGAGGAACAGATTGTGGTTGTGGACAAGCCTCTTAATGAACAGTTGATGAGTAAGCATGTGGATACGGTGCTAATGGATAAGTAATTGCATGTGGTGTGGATGGATAAGTAGTTAAGTAATGTTATGTGGGATGAGTTGATCCATATTGATGAGACTAAGATGGTGAAAACTATTGTTAAAACTGAGGATTGTTGTATGAAGACTGATTAGTGTTGAAGTGAGGTGGTGTCATTTGATGATTCGCAACTAATGTAAGTGGATCTTGATTGCATTCACGCATAAGACGGACTTCATATGCATGGAGTTCATGTTGTTCAAGATATGCATAAAGCTGATCAAAGTTGGTAGTATGCAAATCTTTTACAAGCTTGACATCAGTCACAAACTTACTCCATTCAGGTGGAAGACTGTTTAAGAACTTGGTGTTAACTTAAAATTACTCCAGTTTCATGTTGTAAATGTTTATGTCGTTGATCTACTAAGTAAATCTTAAGTAATACAAATGAAGTGATTCCCCCTTGATGTGAGTAAACTTATCAAATGCATCATACAGTTTGCACTCCATATTCCTGCTTTGTTAAAGAAGTACCTTGCATTAATAGTTGAACTTTTTCCCATAGATCCTTGGCAACTCTGTGATGATTCACAAGTGAATAGATATCAGTTGGTAGACCTTGAAGAATGATATTAAGTGCCTTCATATCACAATTAGCTTGAATTTTCTTAGCAGGAGACAATTCAACATCTTTCTTTGTCCTAGTCACACCATTTTCTTCAATTGTAGGCCAAATGAGTGGACCGTGTTTAACTGATTCAAGTATCATTCTTTCGTGCTCTCTGTTTTGCATGTATAGTTCCATTATGCTTTACCAAGAATCATACAAGTCTTTTTCCAACATTGGTGGACGATTTTCAGCACCAGAGAATACCATTATAATTTTAATGTTATTTTATTACTTGTTGATCGAACGGTGATTGAAAGTAATTGTGTTTTTAGTAAGTAGTCTTTTGAGAGTTTGTAAGTCTTGAAACTATACGGGATTTTACAACTCTTGATAAAATCGGGAAGACAAGTGAGTGTTTCACGGGATTTCACAAATCACATAGATAAACCATATAAGTTACTTTAGCAAATTTGAGTTTTTAACTTTAGTTCAAGTGAATTAATTTTCCTTTTAAATGTGTTAAATCTCCTTGTAAAGGGAAGTTGTTAAATCGCCTTTCAAAGGAATGTTGTTAATTCGCCTTGTACTAAGAAAGTTGCTAATTCGTCTTGTGAAGGAAGTTGTTAATTTGCCTTGCAAAGAGAATTGTTAAATCGCTTTGTAAAGAGAATTGGAAAACTGTTAATTCACCTTGCCTTGGAATTGCTAATTCGCCTTGCACTGAAGGTTGATAAACGCCTTGTATCAAATGCTTGTTAAATCGCCTTGCAAAGAAGTCTTGTTAAATCACCTTGCAAAGAAGTCTTGTTAAATCGCCTTGCAAAGACACAGCTCAACCCGCCATTGCACTGCCACATGCTAAATTCGCCATTGCACCAGTACGAAACTTAATTTTTCAAAACAAAAAGACTCACTTTTGTATCATTTTTTCTCCAAAATTATCTTGTACTAACTAGTATTAGCTAAGCCAATAGGTACCTTAAAAAAGCAAACTTTATGTTTTTAAAACCAAAACATTTAAAATACAAGAGTGGCACTTTAATCAATCCTTTTCAAACATAAAGTGCACAAAAATTTGATGTTTTCTTTTGATTTTTATAGCTTATACCCCTATATCCCAAGGATACTAAGAGATAGGTTTACCTATGTAAATGATCATGTTAGAGTACAATTATAGCTTCAAAAACAAGAGAAGCAAAGAAGAGAAGGCAATGGAGTTTAAAAAAAACAAAACGAAACAAGAACCAAACCACAACTAAGCAAAATCACTCTTATTCTCCTGATACCAATTAAAGAAAACTTATGTAAACAATAACACCAAAGAACTATGAAGAAATATAGAGAGAGAAAGAGGTTGGGAGGATGCTTCTAGTGAGAGAAAGTAAACAAGAAATATACACTTAGATTATGAGAAAAGAAACGACCAACCAACACCCTCTCCATGTGTGGAGAGGGTATTTATACACTTGATAGGGGCCGGCTTATGGACTAAGTTCATGGGCTTTCCATGGGATTTTCCTAAGCTAGCCTATCTAATTTTCAAATATTACTTTAATGGAAGTGACCGATACTTTTCGTGATCCTAACAATAGCTTTGTTTTAGATGATATTTTAAGTCGTCAAAAATTATCTCAAGATAAGGAAGGTCTTGAATTTCCTAAAAATGAGAAAACCACTTCCGTAAGTATAAGCAAACCAATAACGTTTGTAAAAGAGGGACAAAACAGAACTCTCGTAAAAGTAGCCCTTGACACGCTAGGTGACGCGCCAACACGCCACCAACGAGCCAAAAAGCTGGTCAAAAACGGGATTCCGTTTAATGATGTTGTTAAATCCGTTGGTCCTCAAACTCGTTTTGCAAACATTTGAGGTACCCAAACACCCATTACAATAGTAGAAACCACTAATCAAGGATATCATCCGGTTTCACGTAATGGACTTGGATATACACAAACTCGAGTCGACCATAGACCTTTATTACCCACTCATAATATGACACCCTCAAACTTATATAACCAAAGACCATCTTTTCAAAACAACCATTCTTCAGCATGAAGAAACTTTTACAGCAATAAAAGGTCTTCGTCTTATCAATACAACACCTTCCAAATGAGAGAAGCCTTCTACCCAAATCATGGGTACTCAAGACTAAAAACACCTCGAAGTGTTGGACCAAACTTTCAAAACCAACATGATTTTTAAAACAATCCTTGGTCCGTGTTCTCGAGGTACGGTCTACATAAACTATATGCATTACTTTAAGACCCAAGAATGGTTAACTTGGGCACCATATTTGAAAACCACAACGGGCCCAAGAAACAATGGGTACCAAGACCTTGAATTCATATTTGCTTGTAGGTTTGCCTCAAATGTGATCTACTACCGGATGATTCGATTATGGATATTGGTTGCACTAAGCACATGACTGGGAATAGAAGATTGTTTACTTCGTACAAGGCATATGATGGTGGACATGTCGTATCTGGGAGCAACATAAAAGCAAGGTCATCGGTGGAGGTAATATCTCTCATGACTCCATTACAATTACCAATGTTGAGCATGTTAGTGGTTTAGCTTTTAACTTAATTAGTGTAGGACAATTATGTGATAATGACTGCGTAATTAAGTTTACTAAAGTAGAATGTACTATTAGTAAAAATGGTTAAAAGCTAGCTAAAGGTCGTAGGAGAAATGGACTTTATACATGCAAATTAGGAGATAACTCCAAACAACAAAGTTGTCTTGCATCCGTGGTGTATAACTCAATGCAAATTAGGAGATAACTCTACGCACTGTATGCATAAATATTCAAGAGATTTGGTTTAGGTCCGTAATCTTGTCTGTTTCTTCTCCAAATGAGCCCAAGTCACGTGTATTTCCTCCAAATGCCATCCAAGTGCTAAAAACTTGAAAACAAACGATTAAGCACATAATCTGGGCATATTTGCATGATTTAAGAGATTAAATGACCTCAAAATGGTGTATAAAATGATACCTTATTAAATACCCCTACACTTAAGATTTGTTTGTCCTCAACCAAACAGAATTTTCTACCAAGATAATAGCAATATTAGGGTCATTTAACCTACTCTTTAAAAGCATTTTACAACACAACCTTCTAGACCTCGTAATTAAGAGCACGGAAAGCATATACTAGCACCTTACATAAGTGTTTGAGATTCTCTTTTTCACTTGGGTGTATAATAAATTATAACAATTATGGGAAACGGAAAATCAACACTCATTACCTGTCATACTATATAAATTATCATAGGCTTGGTAAAGGATCAAACCTCCACCGCTAGGCGCAAGTATTATTCATTACTATTAAAGAGGTCTTTTAAAAGCGTTGTGGGGTGTAGGAGTAAGATAACATTAACGAAAACGAAAACGGATGGGATACAATTAGGGAGTGACTTTGGGTGAATTTGAGGTGGAAGGGTTAGCTAATTATTTATAAGAATACACGCTGATTTGGTTGCTAAGCCAAAGACTCGGATAAAATATACAAACTCTACAAAACTGTACACCAATCTCTTTCTTTTTCTTTTCTTGTCTTTATGATAAACATAAACATAAGGAAATGGCAGCCCGTACATTTTTTACACTTTTTTTTTATATATACATTTTTTTCGTACACTTTTGCCCTGCCATTGCTTAAATATATAATACATCATGGGAGTTTATAGATACATCCATACACTTGAACTTTTACATACTCGATATTTACAATCTAACTAATGACCCAATTTAAGATGGATCAACATAACATGGAGCTTATTGAGCTCTATTGGGGGTAATAAATTACTTCTTTCCCAATTCTTCATAAGATGAATACTACCTTGAATCCCAATCGTCCCAAAACAGTATTTACAAGGATAGGAACTTAGCAACCATGTACTCAAATAAGTAACTTGGGTTAAAACAATAATGTACTAAAAGTGAGTACATATGAGGTAGGCTAAGGCGATTTAGGTGTAACGATTGGTTTAAGGGTGAACAACGCTCTTTATTAATAGTCCGGCTTAACAGGAAAATTATGAGAACCATGAAAAAGGATAAGCTTGAAGGGTTGTACTAGGGGTATCCTGCACTAAAAATGAGTGCATGGCAAGGGTGTAGGATAGTTATATAGTTGATGTGACCATAATAACAATTACAGGTTTTAAACATGGGATAATCCTAGTGCCTCTTATTTAGAAAATCCTAATACTTACTATGCGGTCTTGGGATGCATCACAAAAACAAGTTCTAGAGTTTAATATACTACCGGTACACTCATATAGTTTAATACCGATACCAATGCTCCATAAAAGGCGACAAAGACCATACGTACACATCTGTAATGACGGAATAGACACATATGACTGCATTCGAACCTTAACTCGAGAAAGCTAAAGGTATAAATTATCTTGGGTATTAATAATGTATACCCGAATTCCTAAAGATCTAAAGGCGACCTTACATTTTTGGGGTGGAATTTAAGGGTTTTTATGCTAGTCATACACATTCCTATCCATGAGACGCTATTAATACTTGGTTTTCGTCGGTATGTGTGATAAAAAAATTTAAATTTTGGTCAAAATTACCTTTTTATACTATGTTTCGATATATTACCTATCGTTTTAAGGAACAAAGAAATGGCAAATGAAGGAATAGTTTTTAAGGCTTATTTTCCCCCTACACTTAAGTTGAACATTGTCCTCAATGTTTGTAACACCCCGATATTTGACATAGCAGCGGAAGCTAAATTGGGGGTATTACTTCATGAATCAACAGTCATAATCATAGAAAACGACTCAAAAGAGACGTTTTGGAAAATTTAGTTATCATTTAATCTCATATCAGAGTTTTACAAAAGGAGGTCCCAAAATACATTGAAAACATAAAGTTTGAATGATAACAAGTTTGGACGCCTGCAAGTCCATGCCACTCCGTGCCTTAAACTGCTTATTTATCTGAGATAAACATGCTAAAAAGGTCAACACAAATGTTAAGTAAAATTCATAGGTTTGTAATGAAATGGTTGAATACAAGTCATCATAAGTGGTAATAATTTTACAACTACAATTATCATGAAAAACAATATTATATTATTGCACTAAGCTCATGACACCGAAGCCTTAAGTAAATGTTATTCATAAGTTGTTGCCCCAAGCGGGTGCTTTGCCAAACACACGGAGTTCCTCAAATGAAATGCGTTCGCTGGCCATGTATGTACCAGAACCTATACGGGGAAGTTCACTCCCAATAGATCTATTCACGGCATTCGCGCTTACTTCGCAAAGTAATTAATTGTTCATGATAGTAGGGCCTTTTGGCAAATGGAGGTACTTAGGCAATAATATATCAGGATAGCATACAGTTGTAAAATACTTGTATTCATGGTTTATAGCATGTATCTCCCCACAGAGTTTAGAAAACATGTAAAGGTGGGACTATGAACTCACCTTAACAGAGAAATCTGATTGATGGCAAAAGTAAATCAAATGGAAGTAAACAGCTTCGTCACGCAACCTGGGGTAATATGTCAAGTCTTAGTTCGAGTGTTTTATATTTCAAAACTTTATTTCATAAAGTTTAATGTAAATATTAATTTGGTTTATTGACTTGTGAAAATATCGTATCACTGTTCGGGCTATCATAATCCAGAGGTCATGTAGTAAACGTTTGAGGAGCTAGGACACTTTAAATCGTAAATCCAGCAACTCGTCAAAACGTCTACCCAAATGAAAGCCCCTCACATGAAATTCCCTAGTAACGTGATACGTTATAGTTTAAATGATAAGGTTTTATCATTTTAAGTTTTTTCAAAAGCTAGTAGATGATAAATTATGTTAAATATATAACATAATTGATTTATAATGTTTTGATCGATGAATGAACGATAAATGTGTCGGGTTTTAATAAAATCGAGTCTTATAATGTTTAAATATATTTTTATAATTAAATATAAAAATATTACATTTTATACCTTTAAGAATTCAAAAATGACAATATATACCCTTGGTATATATTAATTTACAATTTAAACCCTTTATATATAATTTTAAAAGATCTAACCTTTAACTTTCAAATATGGCAAAACAGGTCCTTTTGGTTTCAAGTTTAGGATAATTACACTTTTGGCCCGAAAGTTTAATAGTTTCAAAATTTACAATATATACCCTTATGCATGAAATGTTTTGCGTTTTTAGTCCAAATTAATATACTTTGTATTTTTCGAATCCAATTAAGTTTTGCAACATCTAGCTTATTACAATAAGCTAAAATAAGTTAGTTTTATAAGTTTAAAGCTTATGAAATGAGCTTATTAGCGTGAAAACTCAAAATGGGTTCGTTTGGTTTAGAAATATTAACCCAATGGGTTTTAGCTTTTAGGATTTGTTTCAAATCTTATAAAAGTGATAATTGAGCTTATAGATATAGCTTATAACAACAGCTTATGGCTTATAGCTTATTAGGGTTCGAAATTAGAGTTTTAGGGTTTTAAGGGTGCGTTTAGTTTAGGAAAACCAACGAATAGGCTTAGGGTTTTAGGAACTTATTCCAAATGATTATAAAAGTACACAGGAGCTTATTAGGATAAGAATAAGCTCAAGCTAGGTTATTTAGGGTTTCGAATAGATTAGGGTTTCAAAATGGGTCACTTAAGGTTTGATTAGAGTTTAGGAGTTTTCAACATGGTTTTGTTTGATCAAATGATTAAAACAAAGTGTATACATAATCTTAAACATAACAAGAGCTTATTGAACGAGTAGAAAATTTTACTAGTACGCGAATGGATGAAAATGGGTCGAAATAATCAAATATAACCCAAAACTTTAAGAGATGAATCAAGAGCTTCTTTCTTCTTAACCTTGGCTTCTAAATAGCTTACACTTTCTCTAGTACCTTCCTTGGCTTGATTAGAGCATGATTTTGAAGTATGGTTTAGTTTTTGAGGTGAGTTTTAAAGTATGTATGTTTCAGTTTATATATAGGGTCCGAAAACTTGGAGACAAAGTTTGTAGATGAGTAATGACCAAGGAGTACTAGTAGTGGTGTCCAAGGGATAGCTAGGGTGACTAACATAAGCTAGGAAGTAGCATAGAGAGGTGTGGAGTGATGGGGAAGGTTTTGGTTATCAAAGGAGGTGACAAGGATCAACTTGGGTGCAAGTTGATAAGTAGGTTACAAGGAGGTGATGGTGGTGCTTAGCAAGGTAGTAGGCATGGTGGTGAATCATGGAGAAGGGTGTTAGCTAGGTTAGAACTAGGTTCAAACTAGTTTAGGGTGTTATTGGGGTCATTAGGGTTTCGGGTTTTAGGGTTAGGGTTAGGACGAGCTATGGTGTATGAAATGGAAGGAAACTAGTTTAAATGTTTTGCATTGGAGGCTTGTAAGTTGTGTTAGAAAGGTTGTACGAAATGCCTTAGAAAAATGGAGGGAAAATGGGCTTATTTGAATTCTTGCATTGTCGACTTGTACTTCGGGCTTTAAAGTGTTATACATTGGTTTTGGAGGGAAGAGATATTCAAAAGTTATGCATTGGTAACTTGTACACATGCCTTGAAAGCTTGTACATTTGTTTTGTATGGAAACATTACGTGTAATCGAGGTTTTGATATAAACGTTTAACGTATAAAGCCGTTTTATAATAAACATTATAAATAGTACGTTAAATAGATAACGTATGGTAAAAATGGAGTTTAAAACATATTGCTTGACATATTATGACGTTTATTTAATATAAACGTTGATGAAATTGGCATTGGTGCTTGCGTGAGCTCGTTTACTTTTGAAATGTAAGTTACGTTATATTATGGATGGAATAAAGCAAAAATCTTTCCATGAAAATGGTTGCATCTAATTTAATAGATGGAAATTACACTAAATAAAATAGCATCTAATTTAATAGATGGATAATTACATAGGGGAAAATTATGGGTTGTTATAGTCTCCCAACTTTAAAGAAATTTTGTCCCGAGATTTAGTTGGATGATGGAGTGATGTTTGAAAATAGATGTGGATATTTGGCACGAATTTGATCTTCGCGTTCCCACGTAAATTTTGGTCCTCTTTTAAAGTTCCATCTTACTTTGACTATAGGAATCCGACTTTGTCTTAGTTGCTTGACTTCACGATCCATAATTTCTATTGGTTCTTCCACAAAATTAAGTTTTTCATCAAGTCGAAGCTCTTTCATTGGATTGACGAGGGATTCATTAGATAAGCATTTCTTTAAATTAAAAACGTGGAAGGTATTGTGGACATTATTGAGTTCTTTAGGAAGCTCCAGTGTGTATGCCACTGGGCCGACCCTTTTAAGGATCTTAAATGGTCCAATGTACCGGGGGTTAAGCTTTCCTCGCTTTCAGAATCGGATGACACCTTTTCGAGGTGACACTTTCAACATAACACGATCTCCAACTTGGAATTCCAAAGGCTTTCGCCTTACATTGGCGTAACTCCTTTGCCGGTCTCTTGCAGCTTGAAAGCGTTGTCGAATTTGTACTATCTTTTCAGTGGTTTCATGGATTATCTCTGGTCCCGTGAGTTGGACATCTCCAACTTTGGCCTAGCATACAGGTGATCTACACTTTTGACCATAAAGTGCCTCGAATTGTGCTGCCTTAATACTAGCATAGTAACTGTTATTGTAGGAAAATTCTACCAATGGTAAGTGTCTCTCCTATCCTTTTCCAAAATCTATGACACATGCTCGAAGCATATCTTCGAGTGTTTGGATGGTTCTTTCACTTTGTCCATCAGTCTGGGGTGATATGCCGTACTCATGTCAAATTGAGTACCCAAAGCACTCTGCATTGACTGCCAGAATCTGGATGTGAAATGACTGTCACGATTCGAGATAATGGATATTAGCACTCTATGCCGTGAGACTATCTCCTTTATATACAACCTTGTAAGGGTTTCCATACTATCTGTCGCTTTGGTGGGGATGAAATGTGCTGATTTGGTAAGGCGGTCTACAATGACCCAAATTGTGTTATGTCTACTTGATGTTTTAGGTAGTTTTGTAACGAAGTCCATCGTTATTCTTTCTCATTTCCATGTAGGAATATCTGGTTGTATCAGTAAGCCGGATGGCTTCTGACATTCTACTTTAACTCTAGAGCATGTTAAACACTTGCCAACATATTCAGCGATGATCGCCTTCATGTTAGGCCACCAATAAAGTTTCTTTAGATCATGATACATCTTCTCAGAACCTGCGTGGATGGAATACTTTGATTTATAGGATTCATGCATGGTTAAATCCCTTAAATTTCCAAAAAGTGGTAACCAACTTCGATTCTTGATACATCGGGTTCCATCAGGACGTACTTCAAAATGCTTTGTTCATTCCTCATAAATTCTCAGCTTCGATGTTCTCTTTTTTGATTTCCTCGGTTTGGACTTCGAGGATTTGTGATGGTAATTTTAGGTGGAGGGTCATGACTAACGCTCTAACTTAAAGTAGTTTGATTTGTTCCTTTCGACTTAAGGCATCTGCTACAACATTTGCCTTTCTAGGATGGTAACGAATCTTACAATCGTAATCTGCGAGCAATTATAGCCAACGAAGTTGTCTCATGTTCAACTCTTTCTGATCAAGGATATGCTAAAGACTTTTATGATCAGTGAACACAGTACACTTTGTGCCATACAGATAGTGTCTCTAAATTTTAAGAGCGAATACTACTGCTCCTAATTCGAGGTCGTGTGTGGTATAGTTCTCTTCATGAGGCTTGAGTTGTCGGGATGCATATGCAATAACTTTTTCTCTTTGCATTAACACCGCTCCTAGACCTTGGAGTGATGCATCATAATAAATGACAAAGTCGTCGTTTCCTTCTGGTAATGCTAAGATTGGAGCTTCACATAATTTTTGTTTTAGCAGTTGGAAAGCTGACTCTTGGTTTTCTCCCCAGATATACTTCTTGTTTTTCTGGGTTAATTCAGTCAAAGGCTTTGCAATCTTTGAAAAACCTTCGATGAATCTCCGATAGTAGCCGGCGAGTCCTAAGAATTGGCGTACTTCTGTAGGTGTAGTAGGAGATGCCCAATCCTTGACTGCTTCAATCTTGGCAGGGTCAACGTGAATTCCTTGGCTGTTAATTATGTGCCCAAGAAATTGCACGATATTGATCCAGAAATCACATTTGGAGAACTTGGCATATAATTTCTCCTTTTTGAGTAATTCCAAGATTATTCTCAGGTGATCTTCGTGTTCTTCTTTGTTACGGGAGTATATGAGAATATCATCGATGAACACTATCATAAATTTATCCAAGTATGGTTTGCACACACGGTTCATGAGGTCCATGAACACTGCAGGCGCGTTAGTTAAACCAAATGGCATCACTTGGAATTCGTAGTGTCCGTATCGCGTTCTGAAAGCAGTCTTGGGAATATCTTCATCCCTGACTCTCAGTTGGTGATAGCCTGATCTTAAGTCAATCTTTGAGTAAGTACTCGAACCTTAAAGTTGGTCGAATAAATCATCGATCCTGGGTAACGGGTAACGATTCTTTACGGTGAATTTATTTAGATCCTGGTAATCGATACACATTCTGGAAGATCCATCTTTCTTTTGAACAAATAAGACAGGAGCTCCCCAAGGTGAAGTACTTGGTCGGATAAAACCTGGGTCTGCTAACTCTTGTAGTTGGTCAGATAGTTCTTGCATTTCTGAAGGAGCTAATCTGTAAGGTCCTCGGGTTACTGGTGCAGCTCCTGGAATTAAATCGATTTGGAATTCTACTTGGCGAATGGGAGGAAGACCGGGTAGGTTTTCAGGAAAGACTTCCGGAAATTCTCTGACTACTCGTATATCTTCTAGTCATTTTTCGTCTGACTTCTTCTCCATTACTTGGGCTACGAAAACTTGATATCCTCTGGATATATATCTTTCGGTTTTAATACAGGATATGAGGCTTAGTCGGGTTTTACTTCGATCACCTCGTATGATCAAAGTTTCACCGTTGATCGGGATGTGGACGACTTTCTCGTCACAGATAATTCTAACATGATACTTGGATAACCAATCCATACCAATGACGACGTCGAAACTACCGAGTTTAATCGGCATAAGGTCGATTTCGAAATGTTGGTTTAACAAGATCAGAGTGCAACCTAGGATAATGGTATTAGTGCCTACTAGGTTTCCATCGGCCATTTCAATATCGTAGGTGGTATCTAGTGTAATTGGTAGGATATTAAGCATAGAAGCAAGAGATATGGATACAAAACTATTATCGGCTCCTAAATCAAATAATACTCTAGCTAGATGTTGGTTTAGAAGGAACGTACCCGTGACTACGTTAGGGTCTTGGTGAGCGTTCTTGTCCCTCAGCAAGTATGCTCTCCCATGGGCACTGCTGTTTGCCTTTGGGCACTGATTTCTATAATGCCCTTTCTCTCCACAGGCATGACAAGTTACTGTTACTGGTTGCAGGTTGCTTCCAGTGGCTGGCCCTTTGTTCTTACAGTTCCTAGTCTGATGACCCACCTTGTTGCAAGTCTGACACTTGACAGTTCAAGGTCCTGTGTGATGTAGGATGCATCTTTTACACAAAGGAAGGTTTCCAGCATACCTATTGTTTTCAGTTGGGGTGGCAGCATAAGCCCTAACGGTTTCTTGCCTTCTATTCTGTTGTTGTTGGTGATCATTGTTGCGGTTGCTATTGTTGTTACAATTATTCTGGTAGTTATTGTTGTTGGTGTTTCTTCTATCATCAAACTTTCATTTCTGATCATTACTTCCTTGCACATAATTGTGCTTTATTACCTGATCCATTTACCTCTGGGTTATGGTAATGGCTTCTTCTGTTTGAGGCTTTGAAGTGGTAACATTTCCTTCAATACTTCTGGGTAATCCCCCGATGAAGACTTCCATAAGTTTCTCAGAATTTGGTACCATAGTTGGACATAAAACTGCCAATTCCTGGAATCTTCTAACGTAAGTCTTGAGATCATTTCCTTTTACAGTCAGATTGTAAAATTCATCTTCCATTTTCTTGATCTCAGTTCGGGGACAATACTTCTTTATTAAGAGCTTTTTGAATTCGGACCAGGTGATCTTGTAGGCTTCCTCTATTCCAATAGGCTGGGCGAATGAATTCCACCAGGACAAAGCTTCTTCAGTTAGAGTACCAGTAGCAAATTTCACTTTGCAGTCCTCGGTACAGTTGCTACGGGAAAATACCGATTCAGTTCGTTCAAACCAGCGGATGAGGCCAACAGCGCCTTCCGTACCTTTGAAATTGAAAGGTTGGCAGCTCATAAACTCTTTGTAGCTACATTTTCTTGCTACAGGAGTTTCTCTTTGTTCGGTGTTCCTATTGGTATTGTTAGTATTTGCCATAGTAGCAGCTTGTGCTTCCAGAGCTGCAGTAACACTATCAACAACTAGTTTCCTAATGGCGGCTTGAGTCATGGCTGGTGCTGCAGATGTTGATGTCCTCTTGGGAGTCATTCTATCAACATTTAAAAGATAACACAAAATAAGAATCCATATTATGATATAGTCATATCACAAGTCTTTGTATAATAATCAAAATTTTCATACATAGTGATATTGAAATCATTTGACATAGATACTTATTTGGTACAAGTTCTAACAAAGAAATACACATTCTTTGATATTACATTGTAGAATATAACGGAAAATTTTAGAATTTAGGACTTCCAGAGATGGATACTCTAACAAGCATCTGACTTATTAGGTTTCTCGGGGACTGGTTTACTTTCCAGTGGTTTCATACCGTGACCACTTAGATAACTCATCAAAGGAATAGTCTGGTGGTGGTGTAGGTGAAATCATATGCTCAATGTCTTGAGCATTATATCATATCCAGATATAATGGTTTGAGAAAACCTAGATATCCTCGATGATCATTTCCAGAGTAGAAATTCTGACGTGAGCAAGAACAATCTCATCATCATGCCTTATTTGCTCTCTCTGAAATCCAAAAATCTGGGTACGGGCTTCTTGAAGTTCGGTTTCTAGTTTGTCAAAATCTCGTTGTATGATTACTCGACCATTACCAAGACCTTTGATAAGTGTAAAATACACATATCTGTTTATACCAAAAATGACCCTAAATGACTAAAAACATACTTAAAATGGCAAAAATATACTTGTTTTTGTGTTTTGTGTGTGCAGGTACGGATAAGACAAAAATTACAAGAAAACCGTCAAAAACGGGCAAACACGGACACAAGAACGGAAGAGCATGCGAAAGCCTGAAGCCAAAGTCAAAAAGTCAACCCTCAGTCAAAGTCAACCACTAGAAGACAAAAATCCTAAAATATTCCAAATCAGTCCCTCAAGTTTCAAAAAGTTTCACAAATGGTCCTTAAACTCCAAAATGGGCCTTAATCCCTTAAAAACCTTACCCGGCCCAATAACCTAGCCCATTTCCCTTTTATTAAACCACAGGGGCCATTCCTGCCAAAAATGAAAGTCATCTTACACCTAATCTTTCATAAACCAAAGACAAGGACTAGTCTTGCAATTTCCCCAAACTCACACCCGTTTTTTACCCCTTCAGTTATAAAAGAAAAAGGCACGAAAAAACGTTTTAACTGTTCATTCATCGTCCCAAAGTTTACCACACAGTCAAAATCAAAGGGCTTTTCTTAATTGAAGGGTGATTTAGACAATTCAAGGGATTTCCAACAAGATGGCAAGGATAAATTTGTCAAATCAAGCACCCCCATTGGCTCACTAATGCCACGTGAACTCAAAGAAGCACAAGGATTGATGAAATTTACACTAAATCTACTCTCAGATGTAACACAAGCTGTCACATCAGTCACATCAAAGGATTGCCAGCTTGGCAATCCGTGTGACTAGCAAGTGATCTAACGGCTCATATTGAAGGACCAATGATTAGATGAATGAATGGCTATGATTGATGAGAGCGTGGGCAGCAAGGCAAGGCCTAGAAGGTTTAGAGAAGGGCTATAAATAGCACACACTTTTTACACACACACCATCTAGTTAGCTCTTTAATTTTTAGCTTATGAAATGTTCTCTTTTAATGTAATTTTCATTTAATCCTTTTGTAAGTTCTTTTCAGTAATGTAACAAGCTTCTAGTTAATAAAATTGAACTTTTACTTTCCAATAATCTGTCAAAAGCTCTTGTTTTATTCATAAGCTCTTTAATGTTAAGCTACTGTTTTGATAAGCTAATTACAAGCTCTTATTAGTCTCTAAGCTAATAATTGAGCTTAAGTTTGATCTTAATATACCTAAACCTTAAAAACAGCTTAAAACCTTAACCACTTTGGACTTATAAGCTTTGGAAGAGAAGCTTATCATGGAAGGGCTTCTATGGACTTTACTAGCTTATCCTTATGGATAAGCTAGAGCTTGTAGCTGCTTAATTGAGTTTAGCTTCTGTTTAGCTGAGGCTTAAAGTAAGTTTTCATTTATTTTCTTATGTTCTTTAATATCTAGTTTTATAAGTGCTTGTTAATGTAGATTTGCTTAATAGCTTAATCTGTTTGCTTACCAGTGCTTATTTACCTTTATTATAGCTTATTAAGTGTGTTTGATTATCTGCTTTTGCTTAATATAGTATGGATCTTGTTATAGTTTAATTTGTCTAAAAATCTAAAAAAAACAAAAAATATAGTCAGCAGATGTATAGATAATAGATTTTAGCTTATTAGGTTAATGAATCATGTTTATTAAGCTTGTTTTAAGCTAATAGTTATCTGGTAATTAGGTTTGGATCATTAGATTTTAATTTCACAAGCTCTATTGATTCTGTCAAGAAATAAAGGGGTGTTTAGATTTAGCTTGTTTGACCTTTTAAAGTCAAAGGTATTTTGTGAAGGCATTTTGGTTAGCTTTATTACCTTATTTGATTAGGATATAAGTTGGTTTGTACTGTCAGTTTAAGCTCATAATCATTTTAAGGCTTATGTTTCTTGTTCTAGCACCAGGGGACTTTTCCTTTTGATTTCACTTGTGAATATTTGAACCACGCCATCCAAGGCTTGGTTCTTGCTTGATTAGAGTTTAGATTCACTCAAATAGAGTGTCTAAGTGCAGGATTACCTCTTAAGGTATCCTGCATTTGTGCTTGCCCCTTTGCCATTTGCATCAGCAGTGGTAACACTCAGTTACTACTGTTGTCTTTTAAGCTTTAATTTAACCTAGTATTAATAGTTTTTAATCCTTCAAATTTAGTAGAATCTTAGCTTATATATAGCTTAGTTTAGATTAAGTTCTATTTTTTATCTAGCTTAATTGTTAGGGTTAATTTACTCTTTAAAGTCATCAAAATTCCAAAATTACCAAAAACAGTAGTAACTTAGATTAGCTTTTAATTTTATAAGCTTAGCTTATTAGACCTGTTTTTATTACTTGAACTCATAGCTTATAAGAGGTTAGTTAATACTCCATAAGCTCAGCTTTTGTCTTGGCTTATTGAGTATTAAAGTTTGTCTTATTTTTAAACTTTTTGAGTTACCTTCTTAGTTTAGCTTTTTAATTTCCTATTTCAGTTAGCTTAATGTGTTTTCAGCTCAAGTAGCTTTTCATTTTTAGCTTGTAGACATCATAAGCTTCATAGGTTAGCTTTTAGTTTGTAATTTAAGTTTATATTGAAGTATGTGCAAAGCTTTTTTAGTTGAAATAAGCAAAAGTGAGTTTAAAACTCCACTTTCTGTTGACAGTTTCCGCAAGCTAGGGTTCTGAATTAGCTTATTGAGCTTTTTTGTTTAAGTGAATTTTGTGCTTTTTGAGTTAGTTCCTGAATTTGGTTCATTGTTCATAAATTTCAGTTAGCTTAATGTGATTTTAGCTCAAATAGCTTTTCATTTCTATATTAAGTACATCTTAAGCTTCCTAGAACATCTGTTGGATTTGAATTTGAGCATATATTAAAGATTGTGCAAGTGTTTAAGTAAAATTAAGTATTTTAAGGCTCAAAAGCCATCTTACTGAAGTCAGCTTCTTTTTAAGCTCTTTCAGAGCTTATTATTGGTTTTCAGTTTATGTTGTCTTTACAAAAAGTACTTAGAATCATGTCTTCTTCAAGTTCCAACTTTTAGTTTTTGTTAAAAGTAAAAAATAAAAAAAATAAATAAAAGTGCAAAAAGGGGTGTCTGCCAACCTCGAACCCAAGACCTCTAGTATACAAGCCCAACGTGTTAACCAAGTGTGCTACATTAGCTCATCCGTCTACTTCTCTTTTCATATTTTTATTATACACGTTTTCTTTTCTTTTTCTTAACATAAGCCGTAGCTTATTAAGCTTATTCTAGGGCTTATCTTTTTAGCTTTTCACTTGTTCTTAATTTTCCTTGATTCCTGCTAGGTTTTAGAATTTAATTTAAATTTTTGGTTATTTTTCATTAAGTAGAATATTTTTAATCATTTTTCTTAAGTTTTAATTTTCGAAAAAACATAAAAAATAGAAAAAAGTTTTTAAAAAATACAAAAAAATAGTTTTTAGTATTAGAATAAATACTTTTAGGTTTACATTCAGAAAAATCATTTTCAACACTTTTAGATTCTAAATTTCATTTTTGAGCTTTTAATTTTAAAAATAGGATTTTAATTTTAAAAATAGTTAAAAATAGTTTTCTGAGTTTTTAAGTTACTTTAGACTTTTCTAAGTTTAAAAATCATTTTTCTAAATTTTTAGGACTTAATTTGCTATTTTTTAGGATTTAATTAGATTAAAATAGTTTTTAATTCATAATAAATTCAAAAATAATAAAAAAAATATTTTTCTTTTTCCTAAAATTTTCTTTTGTCCTATTCTAGGTTTAAAATTTTAGTTTGCAATTTTTAAGGGATAATTTGTCTTATTTGCTTAATTGTCGCGTTTTATTAGTTTCCCGTTAATTGTTTAAGTGTTTAATTGCTTTTAATTGTTGCTTTTATTTAGTAGTTATAGATACTCAAAAATATCTTTTCTCTCATTCAAATCATAATCCAAGCTAAAGCAAGGTTTCAATTTCACAAGTCGTTGGGGAAACGACCCGGGTGATCATTCTTCCCGGTTAAATATACGTATTATATATTATATATATCTTTTAGAGTGAGCTTTTCTTAAGGGAGACTTTAGGAAAGTTCTTAATTGCTCTTTTGGAATATTATTATACATTTTATTGTGTATAAAACTTGCAATCAGTTTTTTGGCGCCGTTGCCGGGGACTTGTGTTAAAGATTCATTCGTTTACGTTTGTTGATTTTGATTTGAAGATCCTTTCGTTTACGAAAGTTATATTTTTGTTATAAAAATCAAAAACCCAAAAAATATAAAAAGTAAAAAATATTTTTCTTTTTCCTTTTAGTATAGTTATTATATAAATATAAAAAAAATCAAAAAAATCAAAAATTTAAAAAATTGTCCTTACAAAAGAAAAAAAATACACAAAGTTGGTAAAAGAACACCAACATATAATACTCTCAATCGAGGTATTATCATAAATAAGTTCCGGTGAACTTACAAAGTTCCCAAATCGAACAAAAGATTTAAAAACTTGCCATTTGTGTCACTTACGAGAAACGGCTCACCTTAAGAAGCAATTTTTAAGAGCTACCGTGAAGTAAGTTGATTATTTGGTTTAAGTTGTCTCCCGAGTATCCGTTTAAAATAGATTGACAAAAAAAAACCAAAAAAAAAAATTAGTGTAATTTTTGTTTTTCTTTTATTTCTCTTTTCTTTTAACTAGTGCATGCGCACTAGGCGTTCTA